>ML806295.1:74836-88248 GCA_009831015.1 Picea engelmannii
GGGGGGGGGGGGGGGGTCCAGAATACCACTCAACGCAAAAAAACCACTTTTGCATATTTTTACCATTTTTTGTCGGTTTTACTACGTCTTCTTCTGGAGGAGTTTCTGGGAAAACGGAGATGGATATTGAAAATCTGAGAGAGTTTTTTACTCATAACGGACTGAAGAAAAAAAACCTCTCTCAGTTTTTGCAGAGGGGTTATGAGAAGAGATATTCAAAGACATCTTTGAGGCCTATTTTTTCGGATTTTCAAATTTCCATTACAGTCCCGATCTTCCAGGCGCTGTCACGGCCAGCTGGGAACGAATTTGGAATAACCGAAAGATTTTTTTGTCCAGAACATGCCCATATACAATAATCTCTTTCATGTTTCGCCCAGGTGGCATCATTGAAGAGAAAATCACATCTTTTCGGACCCCTTTTTCGCAGAAAACTGGTCCGTTTTTCATGGCAGAAAGCTCCAAATTTGATGGGAGTGGTGGCTATTTTTGGCCGGGGCGGTTAAACCGACTTCCGAAACTAATTGGGATGGTCTATCCTATTTATCCATATGATTTTAATGTAAAAGGGTTCGACCTGTGAGGTTCCTGGACTGGACTGTGGGTTATGCATGACCAGAAGACTTTTTTATCCTCTGTAATTTTGAGATGAGCAGTGAGCAATGAACATGTTTTCTTTTACAGGATTCTTCTGTGGTGATATTGGTGGTGTTTTTCTCTGTTTAATGTTTTTCCTGTGATCATTATGCTTGTTTTCATCTCTTATTATCAGAAGGAAAGTAATAGAAGCAGAATTTATCCGCTGATACTCTGCCTCTGAGATTTTGATGATCTCTATGTTTTCTGCTAAAGCTTAGTTTAGGAATTCTTAGCTGCTCCAGTGCGTGGCTTTTATCTCCCCTATTTCTTCCTCAAATCAATACCATTAAAACTCAATTCGATCCAATATTGCTTCTACCTTTCCTTGTGAAAGAACTTTGTCCAGAGCTGAGAGTGAATCTCCTTGTTTAAAGCGCAGATCCCATTTGCCCAATGGCCCTCCTTGCTGTTCTAAATCAATCATTTAAAAACCCCAACCCATGTTCTTCATAACTAGCCTAATACCTCTTCAAACAAAGCTATATCATACAGAGAGATCCCTCTCTGAGTCTTGGAGGGATAGATCCAAGACTTGAAGCGGTTTTGATGTTGCCTATGTGATTGCCTTTCAGCCTTGGGAAAATTTACAGAGTGCTAACATTTGTGGCGACTCCACTGGGGAACTCTTCCCAGTAGTACATTTCAAGCTCCAGCTCTGACCACTGATGGTGGACAGTGACCAGACACAAGAAGGTTGAGATCATTCACCTTGCGACTCCAATCATCTCCAGACAGTACCAGCTCGAAGACTCCACTGGAGGAAGAACCTGAAGCATGGCCAAGCAGCCTAGAAAGACCAGGTACTCAAGCTCAAATTGCATTCAAGACATATTTGGTTTTATCTGCAATCATGTCTTGTCTTTTTCTAAGCTTGGTCAGAAGTATATTATTGAAGAGTATTTTGACCATCAGTCAATTGATGAGTCTCAAGAGATCATATCACCAATTGTAGATTATGTACATGCTCATGCACCTATGCACATCCCAGATGTACCTGTAGAAACCCTAGTGAGACATAAGCCTCTCGCTTTGTCTCCTACTCCTGTTGAACCTCTGGATGTTTGTAAGCCCCTTGCTTCATCTCCTGTTCTTGCAAAAGTCCCAGACCGATACAAGCCTCTAGATTTGCCTCCTATTCTCCATGACCTCCCTATCAATTACATTAATAATTTGCCTAGGTTTGATGGAGAAAATGAGAAGATCACTGCTGAAAAGCATATTCAAAACCTTGAGGATTTCCTTGACCTTTATGAGGTTGAAGATGATGATGTTTGTATTAGGATGTTTTCCTTGTCCTTGGGAGGTAAAGTTAAAGATTGGCTCAGAAACCTTCCAGTCACAAGCATCAGAAATTTTCAGCAGTTCATGCAAGTTTTCTTAGATAGGTGGGTGGTCAGGGGAAATGTTTTTCTTATCCTAGAAGAGTATGAACACTTGAAAAGAAAGCCAGGGGAGACAATACATCAATTTTCAGCCAGATTCAATAAGGTATATCATGCAATACCTGCTGATATAAGGCCACCCCCAAGATCAGCTCACTTGCATTACCCAGATGCCTTCGATCCTGAGATGACATTTCAGTTAAGAGAAAGGAACACTACAAGCCTTGAAGAAATGCAGAGCATTGCAGTTGATGTGGAGACCAACTTGCTGATCAAGAGGTCACAGTTAAAGAACAAAGAAATGGAGCAGTTGAAATCATCAGAAGCTAAATTGGAGATTTTGGCCAGTACCATGGAAAAGTTGATGCAGAAGATTAACATAAAAGATGATCTTGATGTCCAAAGACATCATGTTCCAGTGATTGCAGAGAAAGACACGGTCCCAGTCCCCAAACATTTTTCTGCTCATCCTGGATACCATGGTTTGAATGATGATTCGTTCATGTATTCAATTCATGGCACAGTCAAAGATGAAGCTCCATCTCAACTTGTAGAGGAACAACCAGTTGATATGATGTGCATGTTTGATGACATTCCTTACTTGAATTGTCCACCCAAGTGGGATCAGTATGATGATGATCATGAAGCTGAAATAGAGGTTGACTGTTTAGAGAAACTGGCAGCATGTCATTGGCAGCAAGGAGATTGTTTACTGTTCATATGCGACCATCAGCCCTTGCACAACAATCATGACAGCAATGATCAAAGTGCAAAAAATCTCAGAGATATGGAGGTTGTTTTAAACCCAGGAGTGCATCACTTTACCTACTCTAAGTTCCAAATTCCAAATGAAAGCTTAAAGCCTGAGACAAATTCTGAGTTAATTCAAAAGAACTTTGTACCATTGTGCTTTAAATCATTTCAAGTGTTGAAGGAGACTCTGGGACAAGTGTTGAAGGATAAATGCATAAAAGGTCAGGAAAGTTCATTTGAGTTAATGCAGCAGTCTTGTCAGTCCTTTCAGGATCCAATAGCTGATCAGTTGGATGGCCTGTGTGGCCAAAATCATTCTTCATTCTCCAGTCATGAAATAAAAAGCTGTTATGATATTGACATGATCAGGCAGTCAGTTACAGGGGTGTGTTCAGTAGAGGCATCATTCCACAAACCATCAGAGCATCCACAGTCAGATGAGGAAGTATTGAAAGACACAGAATGCATAGGTGAAAAATCGATTCTTGATGCTGAGTTGTTTGAAGTTGAAAATCAAAAGATGGGCCAAACCTATATTGATCCTGTAGCTACCTACATGGATAAATTCTTTAATACAGGATATTTTTCTGTTGCTGATGTTTTTCCTATTGTTTGGGTTGATCAAATCTTATGCAAGGGAAAGCACGGTGGAAGTTACTCTCAATCACGAGTAACAGACTTATTTCTGAGTCTCATCACAGACAGTGAAAGAACAGAGCCACTAAATCAACTGCTGGATTGGCTCCATTGGCATTTTTCCATTACCTAGCTAAGCAATGATTGCAGTAGGGTAGGTAGGAAAAAATGAATAAGCTCAGCATTTCGAGCATCTCTTTTTAAGCATTGTTTATTTTCATTTGGTTTCAGTTGCAAGATCAAAACATGTACAAGTTGTAGAATAAGATTTTGGGATCAGGCCAATGGATAAAGCTCTAGTCTGCATGTTCAGAAGTCTGTGGTTCTTGACACCTCCTGAAAGAAGCTGACATCCCCAGGTGCAGCCTATGTTGGGGTCCTATAATTATAGGCGAATCGATTATTCGACTGTTGATTTGGCGTTTCTCTCGTGATGACGAAGTCCTGGCTCAGGTGATTATGTTTCCTCCCTCCATTCTTGTCGCTCAATCCTCCATCACCCTATTGCATCCTTCATACACACTGCGCCCTCTTCCCCCTTGTCTTTTGTCAGCCTCCATTATCCTGCCACCTTCACCTGTCCATAAGCAAACAGACTTAGGATAAACAAAAATATTAATGTAGTTAGGATAGGTTGAATTAATTAATAAACAAATGGTTAAATAACTAATTAATTATTAAATAATTAGTTATTACCTAAGTTAGTAACTAGGTTAGTTTAACATTAAATAAAATAAATTAATAAAATAAATCAAAACATACAAAACCAAAAAATTAAAATCAAAATAAAAACATTAAAAATTAAATAAAACTAAAACATAAAACACAATATAATATATATTAAAACATTACATAATAATAAACATATTATATATAATATAAAAAATAATAAAAACATTCAAAAAAAATTCAAAAAAACATGAAAACTAAACATTAAAAACAAAACTTTATGCATAAAACAAAGCACGTGAACACACATATAATAAACACATTAGTAATAAAACAAAAAAATTAAAAAATACAAATAATCCTAAGCCTACGTCATACCCCACTTCCTCCTTCACACTCCCGCCCACTCACGTCACCATCCACTTACGTATACCCCCACCTACCTTCCATATATCAAAACCCTCCATCGTATACCTTATAATACATCGACGCACTAAATTAATTCCGGAGCCCCCCCCCACCTTCCGGAATTTAACGAGGGGGGCGTCCGGAATCGTAAATGCACATCTGAACGGTCCAGGGGAGGGTACCTAAATCTATGGCCCAAATTGAATTTTGGACCACTCAACGCAAAAAAACCACTTTTGCATATTTTTACCATTTTTTGTCGGTTTTACTACGTCTTCTTCTGGAGGAGTTTCTGGGAAAAAGGAGATGGATATTGAAAATCAGAGAGAAATTTTTTCTCATCACGGGCTGAAGAACAAAAACCTCTCTCAGTTTTTTCAGCGGGGTTATGAGCAGAGAGATTCGAAGACATCTTCGAGGCCTATTTTTCCGGATTTTCAAATTTCCGTTACAGTCCCGATCTTACAGGAGCTGTCACAGCCAGCTGGGGGTGAATTTGGAAAAAAAGAAAGAGGTTTTTGTCCATCACATGCCCATATACAATAACCTCTTTCATTTTTCTCCCAGGTGTCATCGTTGAAGAGAAAATCACATCTGTTCGGACCCCTTTTTCGCAGAAAACCGGTCCGTTTTTCATGGCAGAAAGCTCCAAATTTGATGGGAGTGGTGGCTATTTTTGGCCGGGGTGGTTAAACCGACTTCCAAAACTAATTGGGATGGTCTATCCTATTTATCCAGATGATTTTAATGTAAAAGGGTTCAACCTGTGAGGTTCCTGGACTGGACTGCGGGTTATGCATGACCAGAAGACTTTTTTATCCTCTGTAATTTTGAGATGAGCAATGAGCAATGAACATGTTTTCTTTTACAGGATTCCTGTGTGGTGATATTGGTGGTGTTTTTCTCTGTTTAATGTTTTTCCTGTGATCATTATGCTTGTTTTCATTCTTATTATCAGAAGGAAAGTAATAGAAGCAGAATTTATCAGTTGATACTCTGCCTCTGAGCTTTTGATGATCTTTATGTTTTCTGCTAAAGCTTAGTTCAGGAATTCTTAGCTGCTCCAGTGCCTGGATTTTATCTCCCCTATTTCTTCCTCAAATCAATACCATTAAAACTCAATTCGATCCAATATTGCTACTACCTTGCCCTGTGAAAGAACTTTGTCCAGAGCTGAGAGTGAATCTCCTTGTTTAAAGCGCAGACCCCATTTGCTCAATGGCCCTCCTTGTTGTTCCAAATCAATCATTTAAAAACCCCAACCCATTTTCTTCATAACTAGCCTAATACCTCTTCAAACAAAGCTATATCATACAGAGAGATCCCTCTCTGAGCCTTGGAGGGCTAGATCCAAGACTTGAAGCGGTTTTGATGTTGCCTCTGTGATTGCCTTTCAGCCTTGGGCAAATTTACAGAGTGCTAACAGCTGTCAAAAGGATATTTAAATACTTGAAGGGAACAATGACTTATGGTATTTGGTATCCCAGAAATTAGAATTCCCAGTTAACTGCTTATTCAGATGCAAATTGGGCAAACTGTGTTGATGATAAAAAGCACTAGTGGAGGAGAATTCTTTCTAGGTGACTCGTTAGTTGCATGGCTTAGTAAAAAGCAAGGATCCATTTCATTATCCACTACAGAGGTAGAATACATTGTTGTTGCTACTTGCTGCACACAAATTTTATGGATGATACAAACTCTTGCAGATCTGAAGGTAACTTACACTAATCCCATTCCAATTCACTGTGATAACACCAGTTCCATTAGTGTCTCCAAGAATCATGTTCTTCATTCCAAGACTAAGCATATTCCAATAAAGTACCATTTTCTCAGAGAACAAGTTACAAATAGAATTGTTCAACTAAATTATATACCTTCTATAGAACAGATTGCAGATATATTTACAAAACCATTAGCAGCAACCCCTTTTGGATATCTTCGTCAAAAGTTGAGGGTTATAATTTCTTGTGTCTAATCTGTTCACCTGGTCAAGGGGAGTACTTATTGAATATCTGGTGTATTTCCAAGATTCTCATAGTTGACAGGGGGAGTATGTTTTGCAATAGATCAGGGGGAGCATGTTTCTTCTTTGACATTGATGTCAAAGGGGGAGAAAAGAGTCTGGGAGGAGAGTCTGAATGCATGTGGGTGCTTGAGTTCCCATCAATGCCAAAGGGGGAGAATGTTGGAAAATATTTAACAGACAGTGCATGCTTGTATACTTGTCATTGATGACAAGTACAACAGTGAAGATGGAATGAGTACAGAAAGTATGAAATAGATGGGCATTATGAGAAAGAGTCTGAATGCACATGGGTGCTTGAGTTGCCATCAATGCCAAAGGGGGAGAATGTTGGCAAATCTTTAACAGACAGTGCATGCTTGTATACTTTTCATTGATGGAAAGTACAACAGTGAATATGGCATGAGTACAGAAAGTATGAAATAGATGGGCATTATGAGAAGACGTTGCAGAGAATATTCAAATAAGCTCAGAAGAGATAGTGCAGAGGATTGTTGGCAGATCATTGATGGCAACATCAAAGTAAGCAGAACAAAGTAATATCGGGAGGAGAAGTAGCATTTCTGATCATTGGATCCCATTTACAATTCCTGATGACCGTCGGATCAAGTGTTGATCGGGACTGTTGATTCGAGACTCCATTTCAAAGTTTCGCGACTCGCAACTTGGAGAGGCAAGAAATATGACCATTGAAATCGTGATATGTGAAATCACAATTTAATCGCAGCCGTCAAATCAAGGTGTGATATGGACCGTCGACTCTGTTTCGGAGTTTCGCGACTCGCGACTTGAAGAGGCAAGAAATATGACCATTGAAATCACGATATGTGAAATCATGATTTAATCGCAGCCATTAGATCAAGGTGTGATCTGGACTGTCAACTCCATTTCGGAGTTTTGTGACTCGCGACTTGGAGAGGCAAGAAATTTGACCATTGAAATTGCGATATGCGAAATCGTGATTTAATCGCAACCGTAGATTCATCGAGATCATGGACCGTTGATTTAAGCTTCATTTCAGAATTTCGCCTATCGCAACTTGGAGTGACAAGGACCTCCATCGAAGGAATCATGAGATGTGAATTCACGATGAGATCTGGACTGTAGATTCATCAAAATCATGTACCGTTGATCTAAGCTTCATTTTGGAGTTTCGCCTATCACAACTTGGAGTGACAAGGACCTCCATTGAAGGAATCACGAGATGCGAATTCACGATGAGATCTGGATCGTAGATTCATCGAGATCGTGGACCGTTGATCTCAACTCCATATCAGGGTTTCAGGGATTGCGACTTGGAGAGTCGAGATGCCTCATCTCCAAACTCACGAAATGCGAATTCACGAAAAACACTTTATGCATAAGCGTTTGGTCATGGCCTTGGTCATATTGAGGAAGGAGCTAGCACAGAAAAAATCTGTATCGGAGTTTCAGAGATTGTGATATGAAGTGTCGAGACACTTGGCCACAAGAATGCCAAAATGTCGAAACCCAATTTAAAGGCAAGATTAATAAATTTCATCCAATGGTGCAGATAAACTTGAATATGATCGGAGGGCTATTATTCTCTCTCACAGTTAATTTATCAGTTACGAATCTGTTAGTGAAACCGATTCATGATTCCTAATCGGTTGGCGTTTCAGTTGCTCGGACGGTTTTTATTTTGCCTAAGAATATGCGAAGAGAAACGGATGTGTGTGGTGAATAAAAGAAAATGAGACAGACTGTGCATGGGTGGTCGTTCTGGATGAAAAATGAATTAAACAGTAAGAAAGGGGAAATCATAATATGTGCAGTGTGAGATCAAAAAATATGCGCAGTGTGAGACTGAAAATATGCGCAGTGTGAGATAAAACTCAGAGAAGAGTAACAAATGAGGAAAAGACTCGAAGAAGAGAAAAATGACAAAACAAGTTGAAGCATAGCAGAATGACAGAACAAGTTGAAGAAGAGCAGAATGACAGAACAAGTTGAAGTAGAGAAGACTTGGAGAAAAGACAAAGGAAGAGAAGAATTGCAGAACAGTTAGAAGAAGACCAAATTTACAGAACAGAGAAGAAGTGGTAAGAATCAATTTATCTGTGTAGTTGCTTGCTTAATTAATCATTTATATTCCAGGGTGGTTGGGAGGTGCTAGGGAGGACTTTTGTCCTCAGAGGTTCAAGTGGGAGATTGAACACATGGAGTTGTAGCTTCCATCTGGTTGCAGCCAGAGAAACCAGGGTGGCAGGGTGGAGCAAGGGAGAACAAGTGTTCTCTGTTATACAGGTTGGAGCCTGTGTAACTGGAAGTTGGTGATTCCATCAAATTGGTGTTGGAACATTAAGGGAGTTGGTGCTTCTTTCTAGTGGGTGCTAGAGAAACCAGAGAGTTGGTGCTCTCAAACAAGTTGCAGCTTGTAAAACAGAGGTAGCAGCCTCACATTGAGTTGGTGCTCAATTATAGATGATGTACAGAACTTAAAAGCCTGCCTATCATTTCGAAGAAGAAGAGGTTTTCTCCCTTTATGGGTTTCCTCGTGAAAATCTATATCTGTGTATACCTTATGTGTGACTGATGCTCATTACTTTTATTGTCCATATGTTGTATAATGTTGATGATCACTTGAAGAAATATTTAGAATGTATTAATAGACTTAAAATGATTTAAGCACAATAACAATTGATTCACCCCTCACTCTCAGTTGTCTTAGTAATTTCAACACATGTCAAAGACTCCATTTTGGAGTTTCATAGACCGGGAAATCAGAGTTTCGGATACCGGGAGTTGGAGGAGTCGAGAGTCGAGACTCTTCATCACAAGAGTCTCGAAGTCCTGAAATGCGAAACGCCAAAATACTAAAATAGGCACATCAACAAAGAGTTTCACAGACCGGGAAATAACTCAATTTCAGAGTTCCAGATACCAGGAGTTGGAGGAGTCAAGAGTCGAGACTCTTCATCACAAGAGTCCCGAAGTCGCAAAATGTGAAACGCCGAAATCCTGAAATAGGCACATCAACAAAGAGTTTCACAGACTGGGAAATAAATCCATTTCGGAGTTCCTAATACTAGGAGTTGGAGTGTCAAAACACTTCACCATAGGAATGTCGAAATGCCAAAATGTTGAAATAGGAAAAACACATTTTGGTGTAGGTTTCGGTTACCGGGAGTAGGAGTGTCGAAACACTTCACCACAGAAATCGCGAAATGCCGAAATGTGAAATTGTGACATGGAGTTTCGGGGATTGCGACATGGAGTTTCAGAATTTCATGGATTGCGACATGGAGCATCAAGATATCTCTTCACAAGAATTGTCGAAATCATGAAATTCTGAAATACGAAATTGTGACATGGAGTTTCGGGGATCGCAACATGGAGTTTCAGGAATTCGCGACATGCGAAATCGCGAAATGCCGAAAGGAACTATTGTGAGTCTCAAAGAATCGAAGGGAAAAACGTCGAAATCCCATCAGTCGTTCGATTAGGAAAAGAAGGGATCAGATTATGAAGTTTTTTGGACCATTGATCTAGATCCATTTCAGGGATCGCGACTTGGCGAGTCGAGATGCTTCGCAACAGAAATTCACGACATGTGAAATCGCGAATTGTCGAAATACGAAATGCAATAGACATTTTGTTTCTTGTAATCCAATGGTGCAAGTGAATTCGAATATGATCAGAGGGATATTGTTTCACCTCACAGTTAATTGATCAGTTACGATTCAGTTAGAAAAATTGATTCATGATTCTTGATCGGTTCGTGATTCAGTTGTTGTGGCCTGTATGAATAAAATAAGATATGAGACGATTGTGCAAGGGTGGTCTTTCTTAATGAAAAATGAGTTGAACTGTAAGAAAGGGAAAATTTCAGTATGCGCAGTGTGAGACCGACAATATGCGCAGTGTGAGATAAAACTCAGAGATGAGAAATAGATGAGGAATAGACAGAAGCAAGAGAAGAATTGCAGAAGATCTTGAAGCAGAGAAGAATTGCAGAACAGACAGAGGAAGACCAGATTTACAGAACAAAGAAGAAGTGGTAAGAATCGATTTATCTATGTTGTTGGTTATTGAAACATTTATTTATAATCAGGGAGTGAGGGTGGTGCTAGGGAGGACTGTTGTCCTTAGAATTTCAAGTGGATTCTTGAATACAAGGAGTTGTAGCTTCCTTCTGGTTGTAGCCAGAAAAACCAAGGTGGCAGGGTGGTGCAAGGGAGAACAAGTGTTCTCTGTTATACAGGTTGGAGCCTGTATAACTAGAAGTTGGTGCTTCCATCCAGTTGGTGCTGGAACACTCAGGGAGATGGTGCTTCCTTCTAGTGGGTGCTAGAGAAACTAGAGAGTTGGTGCTCTCAAACAAGTTGGAGCTTGTAAAACAGAGTTAGTAGCCTCACATTGAGTTGGTGCTCAATTATAGATGATGTACATAACTTAAAAGACTGCCTATCATTTCGAAGAAGAAGAGGTTTTCTCCCTTTATGGGTTTCCTCGTGAAAATTTGTCTCTGTGTATATATTATGTGTGACTGATGCTCATTATTTATGGTGTCCATATGTTGTATAATATTTATGATCACATGAAGAAAGATTAAGAATGTTTTAATAGACTTAAAATTGTTTAAGCACAATAACAACTGATTCACCCCCCCCCCCTCCTCTCAGTTGTCTTAGTAATTTCAACAATTGGTATCAGAGCAGGTTCCTTTTATTTAAAGCTAGATATGTAAGCTTAAACATGACAAGTCATAAAGGGACTTCAGCTAGTAAGCCTCCTCTGTTTGATGGAACAAATTTTTCCTTTTGGAAGGTTAGAATGAGAACATACCTAATGTCCTTAGGTGTTGATGTTTGGGATGTAGTAGAGACTAGATACATAAAGCCTGTTGTGATAGCCTCCAAGGATGATAAGTTAGAATTTAGCTTTAATACTAAGGGAATGAATGCTATCTTGAATGGACTTGCAGAAGCCGAGTTTGTAAAGGTGATGCATCTTCAAACTACCAAAGAAATGTGGGATAAACTTATTAGCAGCTATGAAGGAAATGAGAAAGTAAAAGATGTCAAACTTCAAACATTTAGGTTGAAGTTTGAACAACTAAAGATGAATGAAGATGAAACAGTTAGAAAGTATTTTTTAAGAGTTGAAGAACTTCTTAATTCCATGAAGGGTGTTGGTGAGAAGTTTGAAGAATCACTCTTAGTTCATAAGATTTTAAGATTTCTACTTGATAAATTCAATCCAAAAGTTTCTGCAATAGAAGAACTAAATGATCTTAAAACTCTGACCATTGATTATCTTCTAGGAACTTTAACTGCATATGAAATGAGAATTAGCAAAGATAAATCCATTAATAGAGAAGCATCATTTAAAGCTGACAAGAATATTGATTCAGAATTAGATGATATTGAGGCAAAATTTGTGAGAAGGTTAAAGAAAGGATCAGGAAAATATCAAGGCAAGTTGCCCTTTAAATTCTTTAACTATGGTAAGATAGGTCATTTTGCATCTAGGTGTCCCCATCAGAAAAAGGACCAGAACTCTGATGATGAAAATAAGTACAAATTCAAGAAATATAGTAAGAAGAAAAGTTTGTGTGCAAATAATGACAATTCCTCAGAAGACACCGATAGTGACTCTTCCTGTGAAGATAAGGTAAATGACTCCATGCTTATGGCCAAAGAGGATTATGATAATAAAATCACAGGCAGTGATGATAATGATGAAGAATTTGTGGTTGATATGGAAGGAGAGTTGATCAGTGAACTGGAAGAGATTGACAGACTCATAATTAAGAATAGAAAGCAAAAACAATTGTTGATACGGTTCGAGAAAGATAGTAAACAAACTAATGAAGACTTTGCCCTACTGGAAGTGGAATTAGAAGAGGCAAAGAAAATAGAAGACATATTGAAACAACAGTTGTCAGAGAATAAAGCCAGGTGTGAAGCCTTAGAAGAAGAGATAGTAAAAACTAGAAAAGAAATGGAGAAGTTTAAGGGATTATATCACCAAAATCTGCCAAGTATTAGAGCCTCAGAAGGATTAACCTCCATTCTAAATCAGCAAAGAAACCCAAATTTGAAAGTTGGATTGGGTTATGAAGAAGGATCAAGTAGTGATCATCCAAGTAATACAGAACCTATCAAGTTCGTCAAATCCTCAAACATTGGCAATAGTCACTCTGCAGAAACAAAGAAAGAAAATCAGCCACCAAGAAGGAATGAAAGAAAAAGTACCAGAACCGAATCTGTAGATCAGAGAGATTATCGGCATGAAAGAAATCGACCTCCTCAAAGAAGACAAAATTTTTCAAGGTACAAAGGCTTTTTCTATGGTTATTTTTTTTTCTTCTCTAATCTTGGTCACAAAGCTATAAACTGTTCTTTAAGATTTAGATATGAGAAATCAAGTTTTTCAAGGAATAATTATCTGCCACTACAAAGATTGAGACAGCCAAGCAACAAACAATCACACACTATAAATCATGTGATGACTGGGAGAAGGACACAGGTGAAACACAACAACAGTTATGAGCATAACAATCATTATGATATGTTATTCAGTGAACCAGAATGTTACAATTGCCATAATTATGGACATAAAGCTTCAGACTATTGCTTAAGGAATTACAATCCAGATTTAATCCCCACTGCTGAAAATGTCAAGGTTTGGAAGAAGAAAGTGGATGACAACTGTGGAAAAGTGTTATCAGCCCAAAGACAAAAGAATCCCTGGTATATTGACAGTGGATGTTACAAACATATGACTGGAGATAAAAGTAAGTTTCTAACTCTAAGTAAAAGCAAATCAGGGAATGTAACTTTTGGAAATGATGCACCAGGAAAAATAAAAGGTAAAGGAATGGTAAGTTTGAGTAATGGCAAAGGGAAAGATCAAGATGTGTTGTTTGTAGAAGG
>ML806295.1:105191-117739 GCA_009831015.1 Picea engelmannii
CTGATTCAAGTGCTATTTCTGTTGCTATTTCGTATATCATTTCTGTGTATTGTGAAGATTATGCTGGATATTTTACTGTTATTCTGTCATTTCTAGCATTTCGTTTATGTTCTGCATATTTTATATATCTGGTATCTTGCATATCTAAAGTAGTCAAAATTTAATTACAAATCAAAATGACCATGACTTGAATAAAAATATGATATATCAAAGCTAAAGCTGTGCAAATATCAACTTCCATTCAAGTTTGTCAATCATAAATCCATAGTTTTTTCTCCCAAGTAGCGATGGTCCCTTAGTTTACAAAACAATACATTTATAAAGGTCACAGGATCAAAATGTTTCCTGTGGAAATCATCTGATTTGTTCCAAAAAAAAGTGGGGGATGCAACCTCCCAGATTCTACTTGATATCAAAACTAACAGCCTATTCTAAAACAACATAAAGAAATAGCATGCTGAGAGATGCCACCATTGGTTCAAATCTCCTTTATAAATCGTAGGTACCTGAAAACACATAAGAATAAAATATTTCAGATGCATTTTCAGTTATTAAAGCAAGTAATTCGAATTTTAGTAACTAGCTACAGAATCTCACGATTCTGTAGCTAGTTATAATTATAACTAGAATCGTATTTTATTGAATCAATCAAAATAGACTAGATTTAATCTATGCAAACAAATCATGTATTCTAATTAAAAAAAAGACAAAATCATCCTAAACTTATTTTTAAACACCATACCTCAGATTCAGGGATTCGACTTAATCAAGCAATCTTTGAATTTACAATGGCAGTCGTTGTTTCCACGTTCTTAAAAACAACAGACCCTATGGTTTTTTGTCGTTTATCTTTGGTTTGATCTATGGATTGAATTCTTCCATTCTCTTTGGTTAGCAAATTCACCTGGTCTTCCAAGGATTTTAGTCGAGACTGAAGTAAAGGAACGTCTTTGTAATACCTATCGATCCATGATCGATATTCGTTACCTTGCAGCTGAATAGACTGTGTATTAGCAGTGATAGTATTAACAGGTGGGGAATTTTCCATTTGACTTGTAGGTTCACTACTGAGTTTGATTCCAGGGAAATCGGGATTGTCTTTAAGACACGGTGGAAGGTTTGTAACATAATCATAGGGTTTACCAGACCAAATTCCATACAAATATGGATATTCTTCAGTTAGGAACCTTTCAATTTCTGAATCGGAATCCTCGCTTAACACAATTGCATTTTGGTCTGCACAGGGCTTAGGTTTATTTTGGGCACATCGTGAAACCCAACGGGTGGCTATTTTACTCTTATAATTGATATCAACATTGCCTTTACACTTTTTCTTTGCAGATTTTTTAACAGACTTAACACCACCTTTGGGATACGAATTTGGTAGAGTGTCGGGTTGGGTAGTGTCAGGATAGGTCAAGGGTTCCACATTAGAAATAGGATCACATGGCAAGAGTGAAGGAGGAGGGATGGTAGGCTCAACGAGTTTTTCTGTGACGACAGACTTGTCAACCTGTCCTATTTCACTGCTAACAAAACCATTTCTTAATAGGAAGGCATCCCAACAATCATCGTTTAATTTCAACTAATGTATAATAATAATATTGATCAGACAATGATGGAACAGGCTAGAATCATATTTATGCCTTTAAAACACTTTGCCATTTTGTATAGACTTCGAAGGAGAAAATAGGGCATGTTCAGAGGGAAATCGATAAAACTCATGAGCAACCGCAAGTGATAAAAGGAAACCAAACTATATCTCCCCTCACAGGTAATGAACTGTTTGACAATAGCTAACAGATCCGCACGGTGGTCGATAAGGGAGCCTCGACATACATTATGTCGTTGGCATGTTGGAAGGTCGTTGGCCAACCCGTTTTGTCTCTGTCACCTACTCTCCTCACTGCTTTCGACGGTCATTCATTCTGACCACATGGTATCACTCCCTCTTTCCCCATGCAGTTAGGAGGGAAGACCGTGTGTGTCTAGGTAGAGTTATTCGATGCTCCCCTCGACTATAACCTCTTGTTAGGAAGGAGTTGGAATTATTCCATGCAAGCTGTGGTTGCTACAGTTTTTTGGGTCTTGTTGTTTCCACACGAGGGTCGGATACTGACCATCAATCAATTGTCTTTCTCCAGATTTGACCCTTCATTAGGGGCATCCCCAGTCCCGATGATTGATAATCCTCAACCAGGTGTAGTCAACATAGGGGTTGGTTTGTTCCCATATTTGATGGGTACCTTCGATTACCCGCCCCCTCAAGGCGATATCAAGTTTATATCCAATCACCATAAGGTTGATATTTTTCAAGTTTTGTCGTTCCGCACGACTTACTTCGACGATTCATGGATACTTCCTTCCCCATCGACCAAAATAGACAGGATAGGGCACCCGGGCATGTCCATTCCCTTGTCCGCAGCTGAAGTTGCGTACTCTTTAGCCCAGCAAGCTTCAGCCAACATTGATCCAACTCCTGCATAAGAGTTCGATCCACTTCTAGAGTCTATTTTGGCTCAGGGTTCTCTCGCTCACACTGATTCATTAAACTTATTCTTTCCCTTTGATGAAGCTATAATTGAGGCAATGACTAGTCTGAACAAACCCTGGGAATATCTTCATCACAGATCATACTTCCTCCCAGAGTTAAGCAGAATCGAAGCAGGGGAATTCACCTTGACTATGACTAGAGATACGTCTTCTTAGCTACACACGAGATCTATGCTGAGGGTAATATGGAAACCATTGTTGAAACAATACCTATCAATATCTCCAGAAACCCTGGCATCATAGACAATGTTTTCTTTGGAGCATATTTCTCCCCCGAGGAGATGTCAGGCATCGACCCACAAAGAGTCGATCGTGAGCTAACTTTGTTGTTTTTCAAGCTCACTTTGAGATCCGAAAGAAACATCTGGTGAGACTGCATTTATGCTTTTCGATCTCGTCTGGATTAACTGAGAAAAGTAACCTATAACGGGTCTTCTTTTAAGCCCTTTTCAGACCCTCTAAACATGAAAAGATTTCTGAGCGATCTTGTGGCCTTTCACGCTCGTTAAACTGAAATCTGAAGTCACGTCTGTCCAGTGGTAGTTTACCCATTTTTCGTTCCAGACAGTCAACTGTACGAACAAATGTATACTCTATGGAACTTCAGTTCTTTAGAAGAGTACTCTCAAGTATAATTTTATCTCTTTTTCGGGCCTGAGGGGCTAAACTTACTAAAAAGGAACCCCCACGGAGTCCATAGTTAAGCTCTTTTCAGACTCCCTAAAATTGAAAAGATCGCAGAGTGACCTTATTCTCTCACACTCATTAAAATGGTCCATAAGAACATTCTTGATGGAGTCCATAGTTAATATTTTTTCAGACTCCTTAAAAATCAAAAAATGGCCCAGTGATCTTGTCCTTATCACACTCGTTAAAATAGTTTTGAATAGACGTCTTGTGGGTGCTAGTTTACCCCTTTTTCGAATCAACTAGACTATCTTCGAAAAAGGTACCCCAATGGAGTCTCCTTTTATGTTTTTTCCGACTCTCTAAATATGAAAAACCACCGAGCTTACCTTCTCTGAGCTCGTTCAACTTACATCGAAGGACGTTACCATTGTGTGTTTTGTTAACCGCATTTGCATACCTTATACACCAGCCTTGTAGCACTTTGCTTCTGCGTCTTAACACCCTTGGCCCCCAGAGGATTTTTCCCAAGTATCATTATTCTGAACATCAATATTGTCCTTGTGCCTTGAACTTGTATGTTTGTAACACTCATTCCTCCATTGTAATGTAACATTCCCTTATTCATTTTTCCAAAATTATTGAAAAAGACAAAAAAAATCAAATATACCCCAAAAGGAGGAAGGGAAAAGTATTTTCTTTATTGGCAGCATAATGATTCGCCCTTGGATAAAGCACATATGTAAATTTGTTCATCATACTATGGGATGTGAATAAAAGAAGATATGAGACTATTGTGCAAGGGTGGTCGTTCTGAATGAAAAATGAGTTGAACTGTAAGAAAGGGGAAATTACAATATTCGTAGTGTGAGACCGACAGTATGTGTAGTGTGAGATAAAACTCAGAGATGAGTAACAGATGAGGAATAGACAAAAGCAAGAGAAGAATTGCAGAACAACTTGAAGCAGAGCATAATTGCAGAACAGACATAGGAAGAGAAAAATTGCAGAACAGTCAAAAGCAGACCATATTTACAAAACAGAGAAGAAGTGGTAAGAATCGATTTATCTGTGTTGTTGGTTATTCAATCATTTATTTATAATCAGGGAGGTAGGGTGGTGCTAGGGAGGATTATTGTCCTTAGAGTTTCAAGTGGGTGCTTGAATACAAGGAGTTGTAGCTTCCTTCTAGTTGCAGCCAGAAAAACCAGGGTGGCAGGGTGGTACAAGGGAGAACAAGTGTTCTCTGTTATACAGGTTGGAGCCTGTGTAACTGGAAGTTGGTGCTAGAACACTCAGGGAGTTGGTGCTTCCTTCTAGTGGGTGGTAGCGAAACTAGAAAGTTGGTGCTCTCAAACAAGTTGGATCTTGTAAAACAGAGGTAGTAGCCTCACATTGAGTTGGTGCTCAATTATAGATGATGTACAAAACTTAAAATATTGCCTATCATTTCGAAGAAGAAGAGGTTTTCTCCCTTTATGGGTTTCCTCGTGAAAATTTGTCTCTGTGTATATCTTATGTGTGATTGATGCTCATTAATTATGTTGTTCATATGTTGTATAATATTGATGATCACTTGAAGAAAGATTAAAAATGTTTTAATAGACTTAAAATTGTTTAAGCACAATAACAACTGATTCACCCCCCCCCCTCTCAGTTGTCTTAGTAATTTCAACAAATAGTAGATATGATGTGTATGAGGATTCTTAGTGTTGATATACTGGATTTGATCTTTTTTATTGATGCTAAGTGTTGAGATACCTTATATCTAAGTGAATATTGCGATGCTATGTGCTTTCTGCGAAGTATAATAAGGTTTGAATATTGATGAATGATTGATGCTAAGTACTATGTAAGCTATATAATCACAGATATGTGTCCCAACTAAGGTTGCAGACACTTGAGTCCTACAACCACCCCTGCCTCTACCTTGGGTGAGACTTCATCTGCTTCGCAAGTGTTGTCGAAAGGGTCGATAGTTAGGGTTTTGTTGGTGCGCTCTTGTAGCATTGAACCCTGGTGTTGCACCCTTTTCGTCACCTTGGTGAGAAAATAAGAGGTTCTTACATTCCCAGTTGGGTCTTGCTGAGCATGACAGTTGTAGAGGAAAGAGTTAGAGAAAGAAAAACAAAACTATAAGCAAGAATTAAACTAATAAAAACTAAAATCATAAGCATATGGATAAAGAGATAACAAACACAAAAAGAACAATATCACCAATGTTTTTAGGCTGATCTATTGATGAAATCAAAGCACCAATAAGAAAGGGGACAATGAGTCCTTTCTTCCTCCAAGGGAAGGCTCTTGGACCCTCACAAACTTGCTCTCCTTACAACAAGAAAAATGAAAATGGTGGTGAAAGAACTCCTTTGCAAATCCACTCAATGGAGAGGTGGATTGCTCAATGAAATGGTGCCAATGTGATCTTGTCAAGGAGTGAGTCCTTAAAACAATATAGGCAGCATAACATTACATGAAATTCCTTGAGAAAATGAGGTGCATTCATGGCTTTTTATAGCATTGCTTTGGGCTTTTGTGTAACTGCCTTGTAGTGTGAAAAGAGTCCATTTAGGGCATTATTAGGTCTTTGACCAGCCTACCATGCGGATTCAGCTCATATTTGAGGGTCAAATCGGCTTGGGAGGCTGACCACTTCAATAAATGCACCGTTTATCAGGTGTGCGGCTTTTTGCGCTAACAGTCGCGCATTGTGCGTGTATGCGCGCATGGTACGTTTCTGTTATGCGCTTTTGCGCGTGCGCCCAACTTCTGTAAAGCGCTCTTCAATTTTTCACTACTTTGTATAGTTTTTTACCTTTTTTGAATGCTGTAATATTAATTCAGGGCCATGAACGACTTCATTGTTGTTTGACGATGCTGAGTTCTTGTCGCCATGTGCGGACAAAATTTCGGTGATAACAAATGCCCCCTGATGGATGAGGTTAGGAGCATACGTATAGCCAAAATCCATCAATGTTTCTTCTACTGAGAATGGTGTTGTAAGAGAGAGAAATAGTGGGATCGGTGATAGAAATCCTTTGGAGGAGAAAGGAACCAGTAGGACATGACCTTCCATAAGGTGCGTAAAGTATACAACTGTGTACAAATGAGGCGGGCATGCCCCATGCTCATGTTATGTAACTCTAAAAAAAGATGACTGAAATGTTTGTGTAGACAACTGCAGTGCCCTCGGGGGCAGTGATGATAAAGGCAGAAGACAATTCTGCAAAGGAACATACTCTGAATAATAGGCAATGATCGCGGTAATAAGTATCGGTGATGATGCGGTCATTGATGGCCCTACCAAGTTCAGAGGTCTTCGGCAAATTATAAAAATAACTGCAATAGTCGCAAAGTAAGACCCACCATAACATGAGAAAGTGTTGGCGTCGAATGGCATGGGGGCCAACGACAGCAGGGAGTAATGGTGTTTCACCCTGTGCCATCTGGGATCTCTCATTGAATGGAGAATGAGATTCAAGATACTGTCACCCTTCCGAAAAATTGTGTTGATGTCGACGAAAGGGGAACGTGACTCCCAGAAGCAAAGGGCTTCGTGGAATCTACTGAGGTGAGGAAGTGGCAGAGGTACATGGACGAAGTCAAGAAGTGGGAAGACTCAAGACTGCCTTTGGTTGGAGGATGTATGAGATAAAGAGTGGCCGCAACCGTGTAACAAGGTCGAGTGTCAGGGGGACGACAAGACCGGTGATAAGTTGTGCCAGAGGCGGGACAAGGTGATCAAATTCAGAGGGTAGAGGTAAGTGACCTGTGAGGTGCTCTGAAGATATGGACGATGTCGGCAATGGTAGATGATAAATAATGCTCCAACCAAGGGTGACATGGGTTGCGCGTGGCCAAAAAGGAAGCAAGTCACCAACGGTGACGACAAAAGAAAATGTAATGACTGGAAATAAAGGCGTTTGTACAATAAATAACGAATAATTGGGGAGAAATGTACAAATACAGAAACGGGTGCCCCAGTGTGGTATGGGTGGCCCAAGGAGGGCAGAACGTGTGTGGAAGAGTGACGAGGGGTGGGGGCCCCATTGGTGAGTTTCTGTATGAGGTAGGTGAAATAAAGGTAGGTTCGCAGATGGGCAAACTGAGTGTGGAGGAAATGAAGGGTTCATGATACTGCAGAAGTGCAGGTAAAAAATAGAACCGTGAAGAGATAATCGGGGACTCCATGTGGGAAAGCTAGAAAAATGAGGAGAAGAAGTATGTGGTTAATTCACGACATGATGAAAGACTATCGGGACTCCCATCCCTAAAGGGTAATGAAGAACAACATGAGTGTCAAAAGTGCCAAAAGGTGTTATGAATTGGACAACTCATGTGGGTGAGAATGCTACCGGGTGACAGTACCGAAGGTGCAAATGGAGGCGTGGGTACTGCAGAGCCGGGAATGGGGATCCTAGAGGCCAACATCAGAGGGTGTGACTGGAAATGTAAATGCGATATAGTGGGAAAGACTACATGCCAGTGATGAGTATATACCTGAAGGGGTGGTGTTGATGAATGATGATCAAGTACCTACACACACGACAACCAAATACCCAAAGTGAACAATATCTGAAGAGAATCAAAGATATGAGCATGTATTTGATAAATGTGACTATGCGCGGGTGTACCTGACCATGATCTGAAAAAAAGGCACCCCGGGAGCTCAGGATGGAAAGCGACCCAGGGACTGCTGTGATGTAGGTGACGAGATGTTGATCCCATGGCTGAAGACGGTTTGAAAAATGGACACCTTGGGCTCCCGGAATGGTGAGTGGAAGTTTGGAAAAAGGCCTATATATAGCTATAGGGCCCACATTGCCACCTCATTTGTACCTACTGCAATAGTGAGTGGACCAGCAGTTTCAGAGGAGATTTGGAGATTGGGGGAGGACAAGGCATTTGTTTGAGGAGTTGTGAGTATCAGGTTAGTCGTCTGATCATCCTGCATAGAAATAGGTTTTCAATTTTTGGGCAGGGTTTGTACGGAGGGCCGTACAGGGATATTTAGGGGGTTTTTATGGGGTGTGGGACCCACATGCGTGGGAGATTCGATGAAAGGCGCGCATACGTGCATGCATGTTCACTGAATATACACGCCTATTCACCGAAAATATCCCTATATTCCTGGAAGAGGGCTTTATATGCGGAGATTTCCTGAGGAGTGCAAGCAGCTCCAATGATGATTTCTTCGATGATGCCATTTTTAATGGAAATGTCTATTTTGATGGTGGGGGAAATGTTGGCCATATTACCTTCTTCAAAATCATTGGGGGAAGGAATGGGATTGTTGAACCAATCAATAGGCCCAGATGGGATAAAATCTTTTGTTCCGATCGCGTAAATGGGGTTTTGGTTGGGAGGCATGAGGGCTTCCTGTGGAGAGAAGAGTGCGCGGTGATGTAGCGCATCCCAGGGAGAGTCTGGGTGGTTTAGCTCTTTGAGTATTTCCTCATCGCAATGGAAATGCCAAGAATATAAGGGGTCGTGAGGAGTGATCTCGGTGTCAATGTGGTTGCCCCCTGATAAAGAAGCGGGGAGAACAATGTTAGGAGATGGGGAGGGTTCACTCGACATAAACCATATATTGAAATACTGAGGGGTACCCATGGTGGTTGGGTGGAAAATGGCCATAGGGGAATGAGAAGGAGATTTGGGGGGTTTATGGGGTAAATCCTCAGAAATGTCATTTAAAAACCATGGAGGTGTTGGGAGTGCCTCGGGTTCAGGAGAAATGACATGAAGATCCTCGAATGATGAAGTAATGTCAATAATCGCCTCTGCGGGTCGGTGAAGCAGGGCCAATTGACATTGCATGTATGTAAGGATCATAGGACACTGGTATGTAAACTGAGCTAATGAATCATAGAGAGAGCAAGGGCATCTCATATGTTCATTGGCCGAAGTGGTGACATAGCGAATGTCAGTGATTTTTGACGAGGACGTAGCAGGGTGTGGGTTGTTCTGGAAGTTTTGGCGCACAGCGGCCAAAGTCTGTCGAAAGCACGGCAGTGCTAGGCAATGATGGGTGTAATGGCCATACTCTGAACATATAGCACAAGCATATTTAGTCCTCTACCCTTTACTACTGGAAGGGTTGGTGGTAGTAGTGGGATTAGCAGTAGTGATGGGTGTTGTGGGAGTTTGATTGGGGGGGATCAAATTCCATAATTCAGGTAGTGATGGACAATTGTTGGTTTGGTGGCCCTCTTTCTCACATAGTGCGCAAGATGGTGGGATGCGTGGAGGAAGTGGAGCGGTGGGCTCCTTCTTCT
Source organism: Picea engelmannii (assembly GCA_009831015.1). Lineage (NCBI taxonomy): Eukaryota > Viridiplantae > Streptophyta > Pinopsida > Pinales > Pinaceae > Picea > Picea engelmannii. The sequence continues at coordinate 114,650 of ML806295.1, forward strand.
TCCTGCTGCCCCCAGCTGTAGCAGGGGGGTTAGTGAGTATGGGGGTAGTGGTGGTAAGGACAGGAATCGTCATGGGGATTCCTTCCTGTGGGGGAAGGGATGGTCGAGGGACCATCTCTAATGGGTGTAAGTACCAAACTAGGATTGCTAACACCATATTGGGTAGTGTGAGCGTTGCGGATACTTGAAAAGATTCGATACCTGGTGGAGGGTAAAAGAAGGGAATTTGGGTGAGGGGTTGGTGGAGTGTATCCCAGATGGGATTATTCCTTTGAGGGGATGTGGACTCGTGGACTGTTGAGGTCGACGAGTGTGCAGGAGGCTCCGACAGGAGTGGTTCTGTGACTATTGAGACGTCAGGAATGACTGAAGCCTCATGAGGAGGAAGAGCATCCTCTGTGTGAGTTCCGTTAGATGAGATGACACATACTTGATTAGCAGGATGAAGGAGTGGTGGTGCTCCATGGTATGTCCCTAACAAGGATGGATCTTTGAAAATCCCAGGACCCATTTCTACGAGTGGATATGCATCGTGGTTAGTGTGGATGAGAGGAAGAATGTTATCGAGGTTGGCAGATGGGCTAGGCTCATAATGTGAGACTTGGTCGATGGTCACTATCTTCCCATTGTGGGGGAACATCATCGTCCGAAAGATGAAATATTCCATTGCCTTCATAGCATACATGTAGCTACAACCGAACAGGATATTATAATCGAGCGGGACATCGATAACTTCAATACCGATGAGAATAGTCTTGCCCCCGAGTTCAACGGGGACATTTTGGAAGAGCCCTTCAGGAGAGGATGGTCATCCATCATAAGCTCGTAATGTGATGGAAGAGGGTATGAGTTCCGGGGAACCAAGTTTCTGCCATACGGTTTTGGACATGATGCACATAGAGGCACCTTCATCGATGATACATCGATGAACTGTGATGTTCCATATTTTGATTGGTATTTGAAAAGCGATCAAGGCGGGAAGACGAGGTTCTCCGCTATCAAGATCAAAGGTGATGAGTCGAGTATCTGCAGGGTCGACTGCCCCCAAGGCAGAAAGTAGATATTTACGTTGCGTAGGACAAGTCTAGAGGACTTCAGAGACTAACATGGCAGCCGGGGATTGCGCTAAGTCGTCTACCAAGCTATAGTTATGAGTCGCCCTAGCCTGTGGGTTATGGAAATTCCTGCGCAAGGGGATGCGAGGGATGCATAGTGGTGGTTCGGAGGAAGGGCAGGGGATCACCAATGGGGGTCTTGTCGGTGTAGGGTTTGTTTCTGGAGAGATGGGAGTAGACTCAGTGGGTGTATGATACTGCCGATTACGCGTTTGCAGAAGAATTTCTTCCTCACTGGTGAGGAGAATTGTACGTTCCGCTGGATTGTTGGGGTTGTGGTATTGGCCCACTTGAGGTGGGGGGTGTTGTGTATCCTGTTGGGTGTTTATCACACCTTGATGTGGAATAGGATTTTGCAGTACGGTGGGAGGGGGTTGTTGCATGTATTGTTGTGGTGCCTGCTGAGGGGCAGTTTGTGCAGGAGAATGGGGAAGGGCACCCGAGTCTTTCAACCATTTGAAATCAGTGATCTGGGGGCAATGATGAGTGTAATGGCTGAACTCACCACAAAGGGCACAAGGGAAGATGGTTTTAACATTATTTCACCCTTGGCGTTTGTTTTTATTTCCCCCTTGGGGGTTTTGGTTCCCTTGGTTCTGGTTGCCCCCAGTTGGTTGGTGTTGTGGGGGTTGATTCCTGACTTGACTCGGGTTGTTGTTATTCATGTTCCATCCTTTCTTCTTGGCATTGTTTGATGGATGAGTGGGATTGGCTATGTTCAACTGTTCAAAATTTTGGTATTGTTGAGCAGTAGAAGGTTGAACAAAATTTACCCCTGCATGTGGATGTGGGGGAGCCATGGGTTGTGGAGGACCAGGAAACGGGAAGTATGGATTTTGTGGTGGTACCGATCCATAAGGTACATAGGAAGGCATAGTGATTTCACTAGTACTATAAGTTGATGTTGAGGGAGTACCACTGGTTGTGGGAATAGGTGGATGTATGGGAGGTGTCGGTGGTGGTCCACTGATGGGTGGAGGTAGAGAAACAGGGTATGGATGTTGATAATGGGGTGGGGGGTAGTAAGAAGTGTCCCCATATGCCGGCGGGTATTGAGGTGTTCCATACATCGGTGGTGGTTGGGGTTGTGGACCATGGTGTGTGGTGGCACGTATTAGTCTATCTGCTGAGTGAGACATCCCAGGCTTGTCTTGGCCAAATGGCACTGGTTTTGGAAGATCAGGAAGTACCATATATAAGTACCCTGACTGTGCATAGATTAGGTCATACTGTTGGGCCTTACTGATGGCTTCCTCTTCGGATTGAGGGAAGGTGGAAGCTACATCCTTACCAAGGAGAGAGACAAGTGATCTAAGAAACCAGTCGAGACATTGTTGCTTGGTGGTTTCTGCTTTACACAAACTATGTCACCTATGCCACTCATGAATGTGGTCACCGATGTGTTTGGCTGAGGTTTTTTTGAAGTTAGAAATTAGTTCTAGACCATTGTCATGGCGGATGGGTAATTGGAAGAAGGTCAAGAATGCTTTGGCCAATGACTCAAAGGTCGCATGGGACCCAGATTTTTCTTCGACATACCATTTGGCTGATGGGCCAGTGAGTGTGCGTTGAAATAATCGCAGTCTGATGGAATCATCCATAATGCTATTATAAGAGCACCATAGATGAAAGGTCATGACATGGTTGGCAGGGTCATCCCCTGCCTTTCCTTCAAACTTTGGTATGTCTGAAGGAAGTTTTGTTGGCATTGCAGGCCATGCGGCGTCATGCAATATAGGATCATTGGTAAGTTTGGTGAGATCCGCTATGTTGAGAGAAGCCAAATATGGCATCTGTAGTGGGGTGGGAGGGTTAGATCCAGCCATATTGTATTGTGAACCTGACCCTTGATGGGGACTAGGTGGGTTGGTGCTCCCTCCTTGAGAGGAAGTGGGTCCCCCGCTTCCTTGTAAAGGAGAGCGAGTGAACGGATGACCTTGGGAAGTTGACCCAAGTAATGTAGAACCAAGAAAAG
>ML806295.1:119541-135347 GCA_009831015.1 Picea engelmannii
CAAGTTAATCAAACTAAAAGAAGAGAAAAATAAACCCAAATGAGGTAGGAATTTGATACCTTTCCCCAGTGGAGTCGCCAATCTGTTGCACCCTTTTCATCACCTTGGTGAGAAAATAAGAGGTGCTTACATGCCCAGTTGGGCCTTGCTGAGCATGACAGCTATAGAGGAAAGAGTTAGAGAAAGAAAAACAAAACTATAAGCAAGAATTAAACTAATACAAACTAAAATCATAAGCATATGGATAAAGAGATAAAAAACACAAAAATAACAATATCACCAATGTTTTTAGGCTGATCTATTGATGAAATCAAAGCACCAAGAAGAAAGGGGACAATGAGTCCCTTCTTCCTCCAAGGGAAGGCTCTTGGACCCTCACAAACTTGCTCTCCTTACAACAAGAAAAATGAAAATGGTGGTGAAATAACTCCTTTGCAAATCCACTCAATGGAGAGGTGGATTGCTCAATGAAATGGTGCCAATGTTCTCTTGTCAAGGGGTGAGTCCTTAAAACAATATAGGCAGCATAACATTACATGAAATTCCTTGAGAAAATGAGGTGCATTCATGGCTTTTTATAGCATTGCTTTGGGATTTTGTGTAACTGCCTTGTAGTGTGAAAAGAGGCCATTTAGGGCATTATTAGGTCTTTGACCAGCCTACCATGGGGATTCAGCTCAGATTTGAGGGTCAAATCAGCTTGGGAGCTGATCCATAAGTTGTTGGGAGGCCGACCACTTCAATAAATGCGTTGTTTAGCATATGCGCTTCTTTTTGCGCTAACAGCCGCGCATCGTGCATGTATGCGCGCATGGTACATTTTTGTTCCATGCATGTGCGCGCGCACCCAACTTCTGTAAAGCGCTCTTCAATTTTTCACTACTTTGTATAGTTTTTTACCTTTTTTGAATGTTGTAAGATTAATTCAGGGCCATGAATGACTTCATTGTTGTTTGACGATGCTGATTTCTTGTCGCCACGTGCGGACGAAATTTCGGTGATAACACCTGGGTCTGCCCCTGTGCCAACATCCATCCTAAGCCTGATAGGGGAATAGATCAACTTAGGTTTTCCCATCAGTGCCCAGGTCTACTTCGTCATGACATTGACCCCTGACCCTAAGTCGAGGACCACATAGTCTATATCATATTCTCCAATTTGACCATTCAAGTGTAATTCCTTATTTGTCCTTCTCCTTTTAGAAACTTGGTGTACTTCTCTATTTAGTAAGGGATCTATCTTTCCTAGCTCATACTGTCTAATTAAATTTTGTAATTCTTCTACAACGTTTTCATCCTGAATCAACTTAATGCAAGTATATAAGAATTCCATGAGCTTGCTTACCTCTTTTCCTTCTTTTGGAAGAGTAGATTGATCAAATTCTAGAGGCATTCCATATTTTCTTACTTATGGTCGTGTCTTTGATGAATAACCTTGGTCTCCCCTAAATTCTTTTATTGCCTCCTCAAACATTTGCTTTTCTTTCTTTAATCAAAATGTTGTGTCTTCTCTGTAGCTTTCCTGACTCCTGGTTCTTCTATAGTGTTTCCTTGGGTCATTTTGTCTTCTCCTATAACAGCTCCTCCTTTGGTGATAACAACTAATCTATGGTCCTCTCCGCGAGTTTCAACATATATCAGTTTCACCTGTGGGTTCTCCTGAGGTCCTCGTCTCTCCTTAATCTTAGCGAGAAGCACAGGACAATCTTCTATAACATGTTCAAATGAACTGCAGTAGCTGCAAGTCGTACAAGGGTTCTGACAATCCCTGTCCAAGTGTCCTAGTTATGTACAGTTATAATAGATGATTTGTTTTCGACCTCGACCCATACCTCCTCCTCTTCCTCTTCCTCTGAATCCACCGCGAGGATTGAAGTTTTTCCTCTCCCAGGGAGTTATACTGTGTAGTGTTTCCTTCTTGTTGTACTTTGCCTTGAATTTTGTATATATCCCTCGACCTTTCTTGCATGAGGTCGTAAACTCTGTAATCCCTATCAACTTTTTTATCACCTAGATCATCACTATCAACTCCCTAAAGAGGTGAGATCAAATTAGTCTTCGTGGATGTGCTAGGGACATCTTCAACTTTGTCATTCTTCTTAGTCCTTCTTGGCCCAGGTGTATCTGGCATAGCTTCAGGGATTTCCTCATTGGACATGTATGTGGGGTCAACAAAGAGGTACGACGACCATTCCCTGGTGATCTCCTCCAATTCATCTTCTGTCAGCTTGTAGTAGGATTGGAGTTGTTGTTTATGCTCATCACCACATGCTGTAATATAGGTGAAGTGGCGGTCCGCGCTAAATTTCATCAAAGGTCTAAACCTATGAAGTACGTTTGGGGTGATTCGCGGTGTAGATTGAATTTCATTCTTCAGTTGGTTGAAGTAGGTGTGGAAGACAGCATTGTACTGCCACTGCTTGTTCATGTTGTTGGAGTACCACAGCGTACAGAACTTCGCAGCTAGTGGTTCAAAACATTCAATCTACGAAAAAGTGGCTCCCTCTGGTAGTTCCCAAACGATAAAATCGATGAGTATGAGAAAACAACTAAAGTGGAACCCATACCCTTGGTCTTTCGCTCCTCTACAATACATCTCTAACTGGTTTACGATATATTGTGCCCACTTCATCTGTAGTCCCTCGGTGCACTTCCTTGCGAGGTCAACTACGAAGCCAATCACATGTATTGGTTTGTTCTTACAAACTAACTTTCCCGTGATCAGCTGACATGCAAGGCGCACAGCGCCACTCTGCATAGAGGCTAACTTGTAGCCTCACATACCCTTCTCTACATCGTCATAAGTTTCCTTTATCTGTTGTGCTAGTGCTTGGTCTGAGGTCTTGCCTGGGTAAAAGTCCTGTGGGTCAAGGCCTTGCATGCTAAGTCCTATGATCTGATTGATCAGAGTTGGATCCATGGTGATGCGGCAGTCCAACCATAAGTATCTGTCATGGTAGTAAGACAGCAGCAACCTGACGCATGTGTTGACTTCCTGGTGTCTGTCGAAGCGAAGGATCTTCATTACGTTGAGCAGTGTGGACTGCGCGAGGTTCTGAGTCCAGGACTGTGGAACAATCTTAGGATTTATGCCTTTGGTCTTGGTTGATTATTTATGTGGAGCTAACATGTTGTAGGTTTTTCGATCTCCAAGGTTAAAATCATTAAATTTCAGTGTTGCGAGATTATCTTGGTCAGCAAGTACTGTGCGCACCCCTTTCAGAAGATACGCAGTGATCAAGTTGTACTCAAAGTCTCTGGATACACTATCATGGTTATTCTTTCCGCTCAAAGGTGGTATGTAAACTGGCAGAATGCAAGGGATCAGCTTGGCATTTGCAATATCATCTATGTGCTTTGTTCTTGTCTCGATCGTGGTTTTGGAAGGTCCTGCTTTGCGAGCAATGGAGGGAGAAGCTTGGACTCCTCCTGTCAATGATGCTTGCACACCTGTAGACATCCTTCTCTCTGACATGACTCTCTCAGCCATTAGGTCAATCAAAACTTATTCAACTACTTTCTCAACAGCGTTGAGCTCATTCGACATACAAGCTTGGGTCCACTAGCTCAGGTGTGAAAATGAATTCAGAGACTACGATGAATAGTACGGGAACAAGGAAATGATCACATGGTGAAGTAATCTCAAGTTTCGGTCTCAAATTCTCACTTAGAAAAAAGTATTCTCGGTGCATGGTGCGACGAACTAAGTAGGGAAACTTAGCAAGGGTCTACTTGCAATAGATATGGGGCCTTCATTAAATCTATTCTATCCGTTCTAGTCTTGTCAAACGGTTTAGTGGGAACCCATAATTGCTTTTCGACCCGTTCAGGGTAGAAGTCAAATGGGTATATCAGTCCAACGGCTATATTGTTGCGCCATGGTGAAGTGTCAGATGTCGATGTTTTGATATCTCGGCAAAGCTCAATTCTTGTGATTTTTACTTCTGTGAAGTTTCCTCTAGAGTCTTCTATAACTTTCCGATTTTGTTCCTCTTCTTACTTAGCTTCTTATCCTTTTTCCTAGTGAGCTTAGTCTTGGTCATCCTTTTTCCATTATGAGTCTTATCTTCTCTCGACATAGTCACTTTGTGTTGCTTAGGTTCTTTCTTCAGATTCAAGAGTAATACTCCTTCATCATATGGATTAGGTATTTTGGTCTTCTGTGGTTCCTCTAACACTCTTATAGCTTCGACATCCAGGTCCCTGGTGTTTAACAGCTGATATTTGTTCGCTTGTTCCTCCATCAAGTAGGCGATCCTTCTAGTCATAAATTCCATGAGTTCTTGCTTCTTCTGTTGTAGGGATTCCTTTTCTTCTTTTCTCCAGATCTGGTATTTTTCAATCCAGATATTTCCTAACAAAGATGGAAATGGGGCACGGTCCTCAATAAATCTAATGACCTTGAACTCTTCCTCTATTGAAGTTCCATGGGTACTCATAGCTATCTGGGTAATTCTGCCACATAGGGTTACCATTTTTCCTTTAAATAATCCGATGGTTCCTAGTGAAGGGACCAGAGCAGGCCTTCCTAGGGTTTCCCAAGTGCTTTATGTCATAATGTTCATCGGTGTTCCCTCATCCAGAGCATAGTCAATGTGAAAGTCTCCTATTCTTACTTTTATTTTATCCTTTTCTTTGAAGATCTCTGACAAGATGACAACCTTATGATCATCTAGGGTTTCTTTTATTTTCAGTAACACGATCTCTGATTCTTTCTGGGGTTCTTCCATAATTTTAGTCTCTTGATCTCCTTCAGATTTTGCTTGTTCCATATTCTGTTTTTCAAGTCTAGCAATCATTCTAGGGAAATCCAATACTTCATGGTCCATATCTTTACAACAGAGGCATCTAGGGTTTCTCCCAGGGAATTCCTTAGAAAGATGTCATGGTCTTCTGCAATTGTAACAAATATTTAATCCTCTCTTTCTCGTCTATGATCCCCAACTCTTCTTGTACTACGCGTTAGGATCATGATGGCTAGCCTGCAAAAAATTCTTTCTAGGATCTTGCATCCATTAGTTAGTCCAAAAATTCTTTCTATGCATAGGTATAACATATCTTTCACTATTCCTATTAGACCTATTCATATCAAACTTTCTTTTATATAACAATGCTCTAGTTTTCAGGCTAGGACAAAATCTATCAAGTGTACCTAGATTCATGCTTCAGAAATAAAAAAAATCCACTTATCTTACCTATATAGAGCACAAAGCTTTCAGATCTAAAACTTGAACTATTCTTACCTTTACTAGAGGCTAGAGCTTACAGATCTTACCTGTTTTTCTTCAGTATCAACCTCCTTCTTGTAGATCTGACCTCTTTCCTTCGGATCTAACCTTTATTTCTTAGCACAAATCTTCATAGGTCAAGTAGAATACTGCGCACTAGGGAAACGAATCTACGCACAGAGCTTATTTCACACAAAGCTTTTTCTTCTTTAATTCCCAGCAATCACAGTTCCAGGTCCCAGCAACGAAACCATTTGTTGGCATAGGGGCAGACCCGGGGTTCAATGCTCAAGAGAACACCAAAAAAACCCTAAATACCAGCCCTTTCGGCAACACCTGCGAAGCAGATGAAGTCTCACCCGAGGTAGAGGCAGGGGTGGTTGCAGGACTTAGATGTATACAACCTTAGATGGGACACGGATTTGTGATTATATATTTTACAGGGAACTTAGCATAGATCATTCATCAATTTAACCCTTATGGTACTTCACAGATAGCACAGAGCATCGCAGTGAATACTTAGACTAAATATGATTTAGTACTTAGCCACATAAATATAGATTATATTCAGTAGATAAAGCACTAAGCAACTTATATATCAAATCTAACATTCACTCATATATCATAAGCACAAAGCATAACTAGATCTATTTAATCACAGCAAGCACTTAGCTAAGAAGGAGATAAACACATTATGTCAAAGCATAGAGCACAATACACAAAGTTATCATGGTTCACCCCCACCCTGGGGCTACGTCCACAAAGTCTTCTTCTTTATATTATCTCGGTCAAGCGGTTACAGCACAGAGCTTCAGTAACCCTTACTTCGCATAGCACAGAAGATTTGTGCATCTTGCTAGATCCTTCTTCCTTTCACTTCAGTACAAAACTACAACAACTTGCACTTAGATTTTCAATCTCTTTACAATCATGCTCAGATCACTTGCAATATATATCCAATCACACAGAGCCAGCTACTAGCACTAAGCCTTTAGCTATACATCACATAGATGTACTACTACTCTTTACTTACAATGCCTAAGTATCTATTTATAGATTAAAAAATGGGCCTAAGCATGGGTAAACCCACGGGTTGACATCCCTTTCCCTATACATCAACCCAAAACCCTAAAAGGGACCCAAAAATGGGTCTTGCTTCCCTAATTTCTGCTTCGTGTTGCGCTCCATATTTGGCAAGTTGTCGCAGTCCCAAAAATGGTCAAACATGACCAACTATTCTTCAAACTTGGTCAAGGACCAACATGTCTCTGCAGGCTACTCTATAGCTAGGGTGTGATGATGTCAAAAGACTAAGAAAAGGTCAAGTTCACAAAATTTCTAGAAGATCAGGTGGCGTCCATATGGTTGGGATATTACTCGCTTCTTTGATTTGGTGGGATCATCCTAATATCTTTAATCATCTATCTTTCCCTTATATAAAGAGGGATTTCTCATGGAAAAGGATAAGATTAATGAAGGTTGAATTGGCTAAGATTGTATGGAGAGTTATGCATTGGATCATTCTTGAGAGCCTCATTTCAGTTCATCAAGTCATTGTGGATCTTCTTCATTCAATATTGGAGAAAGTATGTGTGTTGGAGAAAAGGATCATCAGAAGGGGACCTTGCAACATCAAGGCTTTGGTTGTAATCCCCACTTTCATTTTAATATGATACAGTGATATGTTTCTTTCCCATAAAACTTATTTTGTTTTATTGTATGATTCCTTAATCACATACATAGGTTCTCTTTGAGTATATTATTTCTTTCACTTTGGTTGGCTTGTGTTCCCTTATAGATTCAATATCACAGGAGCATTGGAGTGGATATAGGATGATATCAGCAAGAGGAAGTGATATTTAAATGGTAGGTTTCCTATCTCTTGTTAAATAGTAAACTCAATGAGTAGAGCTTAGGAAAAGAGTCATATTCTCTTTTGTTTTGTTCTAGATCTAGGTGGATCTAGGGAGATATGTTTATGTCCGCATTTACCAATAAGTCACATAACAAAATTGGTGACTATATTGGGGATTACGACCTCCTTTTGATTTTTTTCTTCCCATTTGTCTTTATCCTACCTTCCTTTAATAATTTTCACTCTATGAATCTATGGGTGATCCATCTGGACTCCCTGGGTTTAGAAGTTCAGTTAAATTTTTTGTCTTTCTCCCAATTTTATGTACAGAGATCATCGCACTGTGTCTCATTGACAACCTGCGATGACCTTTACACGTCGCATTCTTCTTGACCAATCCAGTGTTGCAACATCGCATTGTGCCCTGCTAGCAGCCTGTGACGACCTCAACTCGTCGCACTGTGTCTGGTACCCAGCCTGCGACGACTCCTGTAGAATTTGTTGGAGTGAGTCATTTTACCTTTTACCACCCAGATTTTCCTTAGTTTTTTGGGGTGAACTTCTTATGTCCATGTTTGATTAATTCTTGAGTTTAAAGCTTTCTTGTGATTGGTTTTTAGTGATTGAAATTATTTCTTTGCATTTTTCAAGTTTTTTTCTTATGCTCATTGTCACAAGGATATAATCTTGGATCTTGATCTGGGTGCTTGTTTGATAAAGGGTCTTCAGTTTGTTTTAATTTTTGGATTCATTTTGTTTGTCAAATTGGTTGATTGATTAAGAAACACATTTTTCTTGCTTGTGTCAAAAGTTTTTCTTGTCTTTTTCTTTTTGTCCATGTCACAAATTTTATTTGGGAATTGTGTTGAGAATGTCTTGATTTTCTTGGATTACATTTTCCTTCCATCATCACACCTCTAATTTTGTCTTGAAAAATAAGAACTAAATTCATTTATTCTTTTTAGTAATCTCTCATAAGAATTTTTTTACATTTGAAATATTTGTAAAGATAAGAAATTGGAAAATTTGTAGTTCGTGATTACTTGGAATTGTTTTCATTCAAGATTAAGAAATTGTAATTTGTAGTTTGTTGTACTTCAAAAGAAATACCTTCTCCCTACTTTAACTATAGTTCATTGAATTGAAAAATTGCACATTCATCTCTTTTTGCATTTTATTGGGTCAAGGTCACAACTTCATCAGTTTCACTTCCATATCCCTTTTTGAGTAAGCAACAGCTTCTAAAACACAGCGTAAACTTAAAATTTATTAGTAACTTTTATTTTCTAGGGATATTTTTCACCAACATTAGCTAGGATAGAGCTTTGGAATAGGTTGTAAGGCACACTCTCCAAAGCATCAAAACACACAATAGTATCTTGTGATAGGGAGAGTTCAAATCCAATTGCTACATTTTGTCCAGGGAATCCCTTCTAACACAAGGGTCAATCACGAGGTCACATTAAGACTGGCAGAGTTACTCACCCTACTTTGTTGGTCTTGGTTTAGAGATTGTGTGTATTATTGGGGGTCACTTGAACGTATAGCCACAATTATGAGTGGAATCCTTTCGAGTTGATTTTGATCTAGATACCCTTTATTTGCATGTGGATCAAATTGTCGATTGTTTCCCCAGGCATCACTATTGTATTTGGTAACCTTAGTGGCCTATCTCTCTATGGTATTTACATGATGTGACTGTGGAGGGGCAAGTCTTCACAGTACCTAGAATCGACATTGGCCAAATGAAGTCGGGATCCTTGGAGGGTATACCCACGATTATGTGTGGGATCTTGCACCAGGGTCAAAGTCTGTTAAGAAGATCGTCAACATAACTTTTCCACCCACTTAGCCCAGCCCCTTCTTGTATTGATTTCGCGACGTTGGATTTCATCACCAACTAGTGACTTCGAAATAAGAAGGTTTGTTTGCTTGGCTTGATTCCTAGATTTTATTAGTGAGTGTTGTTTGTTTTCTCTAGTTGGCCATATATGTTTTATGTTCTTTACTTGGTTTATCCAACATCAGCCTTCAGCATTCACATAGGATGCAAGGGCTACCCCCGGAAGATCTGGAAGGTTACCAACCTTTGCTTCCTAATTCACCAGAAGGCTCTCCCGAGGGAGTAGTCAATAATGAAGTAGCTTCTGGAGTTGGAAGCACACAATATCTGGAAGGATTTCGAATCATTTCGGATTCCCTAGAGGATTTCCAACTCCCACCAAATCCATTATTGAGTATTAGACAAGATGTGCATTTGCTCCGGATGAATTCATCAAGAGAAATTGTTGTTTTTGACAATATTGGAGTACCTATTGGACCTAATGTTGGGTCTGGAGTAGAGGGTCCACTTTTTCATAGTGAATCATTTAGGACCCTGGCTCACACTATCAGAAATTCTAATCCTAGTTTCATCCCTTTGATAGTCTGTGATCTTTACAGTAACCTAGGAGCTAGTCCTGGTCAACCTATGGCATCACAAATTCTAGAGACATCTCTTACCTATACGTTACCTTTAGAACATTTTGTTGGTACAAACAATAGTGTCACCACTATTTCAAACCAGTTTTTGGTCGATTATCACTCAAACCTTCCTCTCTAGATGGCCCATTCTATTATGGTCCCACGAGCTACGACAGTTTCTACCAGAAAATATGCTTGTCACCCAAGCTCCAATTGGAACACATTTTCCAGCTAGACCAAATCCATCACTTCCCCCTTGGTATAGAGCTCTAAATACTTCCATTGCTATCCCTACCCAGGTGCCATCCAGAGTTTCTGGACTTTTTGTTACCCCTGGGTACAACGTTGTGAGTCAGTTTGTTCCTACACCTACCCAAATACTCTCTAGAGGGCCATATGTTCCTCCTCCACCTTTTCTAGGAGGATCTCATCATCCTGGACTGAGTGGCTCCAATCCAGTTGGAGCCACCACTCATTATGTCACTTATGGTTTCCATACTTCTGTTGGAGGTCAACCTCAAGCTGGGGGGAAACCTCAATTTGGGGGACAAGCTAAAATTGGGGGGCAACCTTAGGTTGGAGTCCATAACTCGGTTTATGGACAAAACGCACTTGTGTTACAATCTCAACCTTGGAATCTTCCTTTCCAAGGAAATCTACAACCGTCTGACGGAAAAATCCTCAAGTCAATTATTTTGTACCGACTAACCTCGGTCAACCGTATCTAGGTTCTTTGAATCCCTCAACAAACCCAGAATTTGATAAAAAAAGAGTAGAGCTCCCCCAAAAGGGTGCACAGGGTGCTCATTCACTCCCCCAAAGAGGCTCAAGGAGCGGCAGCACTCCCTGACAGTGGGTAGGGGAGCGCTCCTCTCCAAAATCCATTTTTTTGTGGTTTTTTCAATGTCAAAAGGTTTGTACTCCCTTTCAAGTGACTTCTCTTCTTCCAAACTAACCTTTGAGGTGTCTTAACTGTCTTTGTGATTTCGTTAGAGGCACGACATGGACAAGATGGCAGCATACTATCTGTGACACTTGCAACACTTGTAGTCAAGATGTGACACTTGCGAACAATATGTGACACTTACAACACTTGTAATGATGACACTTGCGACACTATCGAAGTGAGTAATTTTGATGTGTAACAGATTGCCCCCCAAAGTATGAAGTTAGAAGATGATGATGACTGAAGTACTTTGTAGAATTTTTCGAGCAAGGGTATGGACACAGAGAAACAAGAAAAAGCTGCACACAACCATCAAACAAATATTATGACATGTTTCTAAACCCAAGGCAAGCATACCTATGCTTGAGTGATAAAGACTTTTTAGGTATGGCCGCCATAAAATAGACAGTGGATCCATAATTATATTAACAAAATGGTATAGCCACTGCAGATACAATGTGGATCTATACTTCTATGACCTGAACTGATCATAGCCACGAAGAATACATAGTGGATCTACGAGATGACAAGACATAGCCATGACCAATACAAAGTGGATCTATGTAACAGTGTATGTGTCATAGTTCAAAAGAACTCCTTCGCAACCTAGGCAAAGTACATATAAGAGATGACTCAACCCAAGGTCTTCTTACCGATCCCGATGTAGTACGAATCTAACCATGTGAATAGATGTCCTGATGTTGAACATGGTAGAAATCACTTGATTACTGGTCAATGAGGTAAATCGTTAACAAGCGCGAGGGAGATCACCATTGATGTCAATGATTCCCAAGGTACTCTAGTACATCTCGACGAATGTGAATAGATGAGCTAAAGTTGAACATTCGTGAAATCATCCGATAAGATTTTAATGATGTAAACCCATTGTCGGACATGAGGAGGCCTGCCATTGAGGCATGCAGGTCCCAACGTACTAACTAGTTTCTAAATCTAGTTCCTGGATAATGTGTTGAAGTCGATAGGAATAGACTCGTCGAAGGAGGGCCTTGATGTATCCCCCATCAATGACATGAAACTAACATAGAGATGTAATTGGTAGATCAAATGAACATGGACTGACACGGGTATTGAAACAGGATATTTGTGATGTCTGACTCTCGAGGCAGATACTTCCCTTGAACACTGAGGCACAACAGCAGAAACTTGACATGGACCAAAACATGATGATGCAGTGGATACGGTGACTTTCTTCAGGTGACCCAAAGGATTGAAGGAAACTCAGAGAATTGGATTAGTGCATAGGTTCAACGGGTTAAAATGTGTGCAAATACAAAGTGTCGTTTTCAAGGGAGACCATAAGGGCTACTGGCAGTGTTCTCAAAAACTTGCTTGGCTTGCTTCCTTCAATTTTTCCCCCATCCAGATAGATGAGTACCTATTTTTAATTTAATGAGCTTGAGGAGGGTAACACATGCTCGATATGAATCACCTTCGGTAAGTCCCTCTTCCTTTGTTTAACAAACTAGAAGAAGTAAGGATTCGGTCCCATATGGGCCCTTCAATGTATGATTGTTTAACGAGTCCAAAGAAGGTAAACTTGATGGTTTTTCATATTTAGAGAGTCTAAAAAGAACTTAAAGACGACTCCAATGTTGTCCTTTTTCATAATGTTAGTCTCGCAAGGCCGAAAAAGAGATAAATTATCACTCGAAAGATGCCCTTTCAAACCTTTTAATGAGTGGGAAAGGAAGCAAGATCACTCAGTAATCTTTTCATGTTTAGAGAGTCTGAAAAGATCTCAAAGAAGACTCCAGTGGGTTCCTTTTTCGTGTAACCATGCGGGTCCGAAAAAGAGATAAAAGTTTACCCGGATGCATTCTCATGTACTTACGAGCACGAGAAAAAACGAAGACTAAGATCGGTATTCCCCCAACTTGAAATCTAATGGATTAACTGTAGAATGATCATCAAAGGCTGAAGACATGCCCGCCCCAAGCTTCAATTCATTCACCGACTTTGAGGTTGTCACCAATTTCTGTACTAGATGGAGAAAAAGGATACAGGTGGATGAAAATGAGGTTCAAATACGAGACCTAACGAAAGACTCGACTTGACATCTACGAGGTATGGCGAAAGACTCGACTTGACAGGAGAGGTGATTGTTTCATTTTTTAACATGCTTGACACAGGAAAACAACTATGCTCAAGGCTCTGGGTTGAATCCCCAGATTGTTGTTTCATTTTTTAACAAGCTTGCTATAGAGAGAAAAACTATGCTCAAAGCTTTTGTTTCATTTTTTAACGAGCTTGCTATAGAGAAGAGAAACTATGCTCGTGACCTCTGTTTCATTTTTTAACAAGCTTGCTACAGAGAAGAGAAACTATGCTCATAAACTCTTCTTGTTCATGGCTGCCAAGAAAATAACGTCCTGGAAGGACACCATGTTAAGGGACAAAACTCGGTCATGGCTTCCAAGAGATATTCATTGGATGAAAAAAAATCACTCTAGAAGGGATACATGTTGAGGGTCTCGTCAGGGGTAAGGATATCAGGCTCCAATAGTCCTACCAAAGAGATCACCATGTCAACTACTGGATCCAAATCATCGGAAGTTGAAGTCATGGGAGACAATGCCACATAATTGACATGTGATGGGGGTGATACTGTAGTCATATAAGAACCATTCAGGGAGGTAATCCAATCAAGACCGATGAAGGAAAGTTGATTAATAGTCACGATTCTTCCATCGTGAGGGAAATCTATCACACGAAAAAGAGTGGGCACAATAGGTTTCATGACATAGACATAATCCCGCCCAAGGAGTAAAGCAAAATCCAAGGGGTCTCGGACTACCATGACATCAATAAAGACAGTTTTCCCTCCCAAAGTTATGGGAAACTGAGGAAGGGTCCCTAAAGGTTGACTAGTTCTTCTATTAAAAGCTAACAGATTTTGTGTAACTGGTGCAAGATGAGGACAACCCAAAGTGTGCCAAGAAAAAGAGGACAAAATACTAACGGACACACCTTCATCTATCAGTGTTTGAGGAAAGTCCTGACCAAAAACCTGTACTGTAATCTGGAAAGGAATGTGAGAGGGAAGACGAGGTCCAGTTAGCGCACCCCAATAAAAAAGGATGGCCTCATTTCTTGGAGGGTGTTTCGCGGGAGAATGAGGAATGCCCCCCATCACGGTAGATTATGTATAAAAAAGAAAAATTTGGGCAGTATCGGGTTTACTCTCTAGAGGGAGAGTAGGATCGACCGACGATGGGATCAGATCAACCACTCAAGCACTCTTCAGAGGAAGAGTGGGATTGACCGATGATGTAACCAGAGAAATTACTTTGGCACTCTTTCGATGAAGGGTGGGACTAACTGAGGAAAGGACTGGATCAGCCACTTTGGCACTCGTCAAAGGAGGAGTGGGATCGACCAAAGACAGAACCAGATTGACCACTTGGGTTTCATTCTCCAAGGGGAGAATCGGGTCGACGGGTGGAAACGGATCAACCGGTTTGGTTTCACTCTGTAATGGGAGAGTAGGGTCGACCGAGGATGAAAACGGATCAACTACTTGGGTTATACTTTTTTTATGAAGACTAGGGTTGATCGATGATAGAAATGGATCATCTACTTGGGTTTGTAGTTCAATCGAGGAGGAAACTAGATTGACCACCTGATCAACCGGACTGACCGGGGATGGAACCGGATTGACCAGTCCATCAACTAACGATGGATTGGGGGAAATCTTACGATAGCCTTTTAGAAGTTGAATTTTTTCCAAAAGACAAGAAGCCTCGTCCATGCGAGGACAAAGGTGAGAATAATGATCACCTTTGCATAGCATACAAGGGAATTTGACAGTTGTCTTCTTCTTACCAACCTTAATGTCACTAGTTGACGGGGTATCATCGGCATGACTGACAGAGGCCGATGACGTGGAGGACCACATTTCTAATACCTTGGGAATACCAGGGAAATTCCTCAGAAAGTGGTCACCCTTACAAAGGCTACAAGGGAATTTAGGTTTCGAATTATTTATTTTAATATTGTTGACCTCATCAACACTCCCAGTACTATTAACAGTAACTAGTTGCTTGGATCCAACATCTGATGTTGTTGGGGCCTTAGTCCTTTGCAGGCTCTTCTTCTTCTTCTCTTTTTGTTTCTTCTTCTTCTAATCAACCTAGCTACTTGCTTTAGATCTCTCACTAGGAAAGGTATAAGGTTCCCCAGGAGAAGAGGTTCCTCCATTGGTACTCTCAGGATTTGATGCCATTAACACTGACTCGACCTAAGGTCCACTAGGTAACACAACCAACACACGCTATGAATCTGAGAAGCAAACAATCAAACAAAACCTTCCCACAATGAAACCACTAGTTGGTAATGAAATCCAACGTCGCGAGATCAAAATACGAAGGGGCAGGGATAGATCGGGTGGATCAATTACATTGGCGATCTGCTTAATGGACTTACGCCTTGGTGCAAGTTTCCATGCAGTAATTCTGGATTTACCCTCCAAGGATCCCGAGTGAGTTTGACCAACATATGTTCCAGGTACAGTGAGACTTCCCTTCACCGTCACCTTCTGTGAGACCCTAAATATTATGGCTACTAAGGTCACCAACTCCCAGTTAGCCCCTAGGCAGGTACAGTTGACAATCCGATCCAAACGTATGGGTAGGATAATAAGTCTGAAATCAACTCGAGAGGCTCCCACACATAATTGTGGGTATATCGTCAAGTGACGCCCAATATACGATCCGACCACTACAAATAGTTGAAACACAGAGGGATAATCTTCGTAACTCAGTCGAATGTCACCTCGTGTGTAACCCCTGTGTGAGAGGGGGATCCCAGAAAGACTATACGAAATTGGATTGTCTCTCCCTATCGCAAGATGATAAGTTTTTTTGATAGCTTTGGAAAGTTATCCTTTCAACCTTATACCAAATCCCTACACCTTAAACTAATGTAGGTTTTCTAACAAAGATGTAAAAAGTGTAATAAATTTTAGTTAAGCGTTGATTGTAGTGGTTGTTGTTTACTCATAGGTGTATGAGAGTGAAGACTGGTGATATTATGACTCAGTTCCCAAAACATGCATAACAAATGATACGCAATCTTTTCTTTCAATGAATGTTTAATTAAGGGAAGGAGAAGGATTTTCCTTTCATTGTCAAACACTAAGATGCAATAACCTCATGAAATAGTCCTCAATAAGGAATCCAATGCAATGCTAAAATGTTTGTATGTGACTGATAACCAATAGATGTAAAGCTTCCTATGCTAATCGGACTTCAAGATTTGTGAGATTTAAGCAATCTGGAAGCAAACTTCACATAAAC
>ML806295.1:140494-202172 GCA_009831015.1 Picea engelmannii
GGTAATTCTGCCACATAGGGTTACCATTTTTCCTTTAAATAATCCGATGGTTCCTAGTGAAGGGACCAGAGCAGGCCTTCCTAGGGTTTCCCAAGTGCTTTATGTCATAATGTTCATCGGTGTTCCCTCATCCAGAGCATAGTCAATGTGAAAGTCTCCTATTCTTACTTTTATTTTATCCTTTTCTTTGAAGATCTCTGACAAGATGACAACCTTATGATCATCTAGGGTTTCTTTTATTTTCAGTAACACGATCTCTGATTCTTTCTGGGGTTCTTCCATAATTTTAGTCTCTTGATCTCCTTCAGATTTTGCTTGTTCCATATTCTGTTTTTCAAGTCTAGCAATCATTCTAGGGAAATCCAATACTTCATGGTCCATATCTTTACAACAGAGGCATCTAGGGTTTCTCCCAGGGAATTCCTTAGAAAGATGTCATGGTCTTCTGCAATTGTAACAAATATTTAATCCTCTCTTTCTCGTCTATGATCCCCAACTCTTCTTGTACTACGCGTTAGGATCATGATGGCTAGCCTGCAAAAAATTCTTTCTAGGATCTTGCATCCATTAGTTAGTCCAAAAATTCTTTCTATGCATAGGTATAACATATCTTTCACTATTCCTATTAGACCTATTCATATCAAACTTTCTTTTATATAACAATGCTCTAGTTTTCAGGCTAGGACAAAATCTATCAAGTGTACCTAGATTCATGCTTCAGAAATAAAAAAAATCCACTTATCTTACCTATATAGAGCACAAAGCTTTCAGATCTAAAACTTGAACTATTCTTACCTTTACTAGAGGCTAGAGCTTACAGATCTTACCTGTTTTTCTTCAGTATCAACCTCCTTCTTGTAGATCTGACCTCTTTCCTTCGGATCTAACCTTTATTTCTTAGCACAAATCTTCATAGGTCAAGTAGAATACTGCGCACTAGGGAAACGAATCTACGCACAGAGCTTATTTCACACAAAGCTTTTTCTTCTTTAATTCCCAGCAATCACAGTTCCAGGTCCCAGCAACGAAACCATTTGTTGGCATAGGGGCAGACCCGGGGTTCAATGCTCAAGAGAACACCAAAAAAACCCTAAATACCAGCCCTTTCGGCAACACCTGCGAAGCAGATGAAGTCTCACCCGAGGTAGAGGCAGGGGTGGTTGCAGGACTTAGATGTATACAACCTTAGATGGGACACGGATTTGTGATTATATATTTTACAGGGAACTTAGCATAGATCATTCATCAATTTAACCCTTATGGTACTTCACAGATAGCACAGAGCATCGCAGTGAATACTTAGACTAAATATGATTTAGTACTTAGCCACATAAATATAGATTATATTCAGTAGATAAAGCACTAAGCAACTTATATATCAAATCTAACATTCACTCATATATCATAAGCACAAAGCATAACTAGATCTATTTAATCACAGCAAGCACTTAGCTAAGAAGGAGATAAACACATTATGTCAAAGCATAGAGCACAATACACAAAGTTATCATGGTTCACCCCCACCCTGGGGCTACGTCCACAAAGTCTTCTTCTTTATATTATCTCGGTCAAGCGGTTACAGCACAGAGCTTCAGTAACCCTTACTTCGCATAGCACAGAAGATTTGTGCATCTTGCTAGATCCTTCTTCCTTTCACTTCAGTACAAAACTACAACAACTTGCACTTAGATTTTCAATCTCTTTACAATCATGCTCAGATCACTTGCAATATATATCCAATCACACAGAGCCAGCTACTAGCACTAAGCCTTTAGCTATACATCACATAGATGTACTACTACTCTTTACTTACAATGCCTAAGTATCTATTTATAGATTAAAAAATGGGCCTAAGCATGGGTAAACCCACGGGTTGACATCCCTTTCCCTATACATCAACCCAAAACCCTAAAAGGGACCCAAAAATGGGTCTTGCTTCCCTAATTTCTGCTTCGTGTTGCGCTCCATATTTGGCAAGTTGTCGCAGTCCCAAAAATGGTCAAACATGACCAACTATTCTTCAAACTTGGTCAAGGACCAACATGTCTCTGCAGGCTACTCTATAGCTAGGGTGTGATGATGTCAAAAGACTAAGAAAAGGTCAAGTTCACAAAATTTCTAGAAGATCAGGTGGCGTCCATATGGTTGGGATATTACTCGCTTCTTTGATTTGGTGGGATCATCCTAATATCTTTAATCATCTATCTTTCCCTTATATAAAGAGGGATTTCTCATGGAAAAGGATAAGATTAATGAAGGTTGAATTGGCTAAGATTGTATGGAGAGTTATGCATTGGATCATTCTTGAGAGCCTCATTTCAGTTCATCAAGTCATTGTGGATCTTCTTCATTCAATATTGGAGAAAGTATGTGTGTTGGAGAAAAGGATCATCAGAAGGGGACCTTGCAACATCAAGGCTTTGGTTGTAATCCCCACTTTCATTTTAATATGATACAGTGATATGTTTCTTTCCCATAAAACTTATTTTGTTTTATTGTATGATTCCTTAATCACATACATAGGTTCTCTTTGAGTATATTATTTCTTTCACTTTGGTTGGCTTGTGTTCCCTTATAGATTCAATATCACAGGAGCATTGGAGTGGATATAGGATGATATCAGCAAGAGGAAGTGATATTTAAATGGTAGGTTTCCTATCTCTTGTTAAATAGTAAACTCAATGAGTAGAGCTTAGGAAAAGAGTCATATTCTCTTTTGTTTTGTTCTAGATCTAGGTGGATCTAGGGAGATATGTTTATGTCCGCATTTACCAATAAGTCACATAACAAAATTGGTGACTATATTGGGGATTACGACCTCCTTTTGATTTTTTTCTTCCCATTTGTCTTTATCCTACCTTCCTTTAATAATTTTCACTCTATGAATCTATGGGTGATCCATCTGGACTCCCTGGGTTTAGAAGTTCAGTTAAATTTTTTGTCTTTCTCCCAATTTTATGTACAGAGATCATCGCACTGTGTCTCATTGACAACCTGCGATGACCTTTACACGTCGCATTCTTCTTGACCAATCCAGTGTTGCAACATCGCATTGTGCCCTGCTAGCAGCCTGTGACGACCTCAACTCGTCGCACTGTGTCTGGTACCCAGCCTGCGACGACTCCTGTAGAATTTGTTGGAGTGAGTCATTTTACCTTTTACCACCCAGATTTTCCTTAGTTTTTTGGGGTGAACTTCTTATGTCCATGTTTGATTAATTCTTGAGTTTAAAGCTTTCTTGTGATTGGTTTTTAGTGATTGAAATTATTTCTTTGCATTTTTCAAGTTTTTTTCTTATGCTCATTGTCACAAGGATATAATCTTGGATCTTGATCTGGGTGCTTGTTTGATAAAGGGTCTTCAGTTTGTTTTAATTTTTGGATTCATTTTGTTTGTCAAATTGGTTGATTGATTAAGAAACACATTTTTCTTGCTTGTGTCAAAAGTTTTTCTTGTCTTTTTCTTTTTGTCCATGTCACAAATTTTATTTGGGAATTGTGTTGAGAATGTCTTGATTTTCTTGGATTACATTTTCCTTCCATCATCACACCTCTAATTTTGTCTTGAAAAATAAGAACTAAATTCATTTATTCTTTTTAGTAATCTCTCATAAGAATTTTTTTACATTTGAAATATTTGTAAAGATAAGAAATTGGAAAATTTGTAGTTCGTGATTACTTGGAATTGTTTTCATTCAAGATTAAGAAATTGTAATTTGTAGTTTGTTGTACTTCAAAAGAAATACCTTCTCCCTACTTTAACTATAGTTCATTGAATTGAAAAATTGCACATTCATCTCTTTTTGCATTTTATTGGGTCAAGGTCACAACTTCATCAGTTTCACTTCCATATCCCTTTTTGAGTAAGCAACAGCTTCTAAAACACAGCGTAAACTTAAAATTTATTAGTAACTTTTATTTTCTAGGGATATTTTTCACCAACATTAGCTAGGATAGAGCTTTGGAATAGGTTGTAAGGCACACTCTCCAAAGCATCAAAACACACAATAGTATCTTGTGATAGGGAGAGTTCAAATCCAATTGCTACATTTTGTCCAGGGAATCCCTTCTAACACAAGGGTCAATCACGAGGTCACATTAAGACTGGCAGAGTTACTCACCCTACTTTGTTGGTCTTGGTTTAGAGATTGTGTGTATTATTGGGGGTCACTTGAACGTATAGCCACAATTATGAGTGGAATCCTTTCGAGTTGATTTTGATCTAGATACCCTTTATTTGCATGTGGATCAAATTGTCGATTGTTTCCCCAGGCATCACTATTGTATTTGGTAACCTTAGTGGCCTATCTCTCTATGGTATTTACATGATGTGACTGTGGAGGGGCAAGTCTTCACAGTACCTAGAATCGACATTGGCCAAATGAAGTCGGGATCCTTGGAGGGTATACCCACGATTATGTGTGGGATCTTGCACCAGGGTCAAAGTCTGTTAAGAAGATCGTCAACATAACTTTTCCACCCACTTAGCCCAGCCCCTTCTTGTATTGATTTCGCGACGTTGGATTTCATCACCAACTAGTGACTTCGAAATAAGAAGGTTTGTTTGCTTGGCTTGATTCCTAGATTTTATTAGTGAGTGTTGTTTGTTTTCTCTAGTTGGCCATATATGTTTTATGTTCTTTACTTGGTTTATCCAACATCAGCCTTCAGCATTCACATAGGATGCAAGGGCTACCCCCGGAAGATCTGGAAGGTTACCAACCTTTGCTTCCTAATTCACCAGAAGGCTCTCCCGAGGGAGTAGTCAATAATGAAGTAGCTTCTGGAGTTGGAAGCACACAATATCTGGAAGGATTTCGAATCATTTCGGATTCCCTAGAGGATTTCCAACTCCCACCAAATCCATTATTGAGTATTAGACAAGATGTGCATTTGCTCCGGATGAATTCATCAAGAGAAATTGTTGTTTTTGACAATATTGGAGTACCTATTGGACCTAATGTTGGGTCTGGAGTAGAGGGTCCACTTTTTCATAGTGAATCATTTAGGACCCTGGCTCACACTATCAGAAATTCTAATCCTAGTTTCATCCCTTTGATAGTCTGTGATCTTTACAGTAACCTAGGAGCTAGTCCTGGTCAACCTATGGCATCACAAATTCTAGAGACATCTCTTACCTATACGTTACCTTTAGAACATTTTGTTGGTACAAACAATAGTGTCACCACTATTTCAAACCAGTTTTTGGTCGATTATCACTCAAACCTTCCTCTCTAGATGGCCCATTCTATTATGGTCCCACGAGCTACGACAGTTTCTACCAGAAAATATGCTTGTCACCCAAGCTCCAATTGGAACACATTTTCCAGCTAGACCAAATCCATCACTTCCCCCTTGGTATAGAGCTCTAAATACTTCCATTGCTATCCCTACCCAGGTGCCATCCAGAGTTTCTGGACTTTTTGTTACCCCTGGGTACAACGTTGTGAGTCAGTTTGTTCCTACACCTACCCAAATACTCTCTAGAGGGCCATATGTTCCTCCTCCACCTTTTCTAGGAGGATCTCATCATCCTGGACTGAGTGGCTCCAATCCAGTTGGAGCCACCACTCATTATGTCACTTATGGTTTCCATACTTCTGTTGGAGGTCAACCTCAAGCTGGGGGGAAACCTCAATTTGGGGGACAAGCTAAAATTGGGGGGCAACCTTAGGTTGGAGTCCATAACTCGGTTTATGGACAAAACGCACTTGTGTTACAATCTCAACCTTGGAATCTTCCTTTCCAAGGAAATCTACAACCGTCTGACGGAAAAATCCTCAAGTCAATTATTTTGTACCGACTAACCTCGGTCAACCGTATCTAGGTTCTTTGAATCCCTCAACAAACCCAGAATTTGATAAAAAAAGAGTAGAGCTCCCCCAAAAGGGTGCACAGGGTGCTCATTCACTCCCCCAAAGAGGCTCAAGGAGCGGCAGCACTCCCTGACAGTGGGTAGGGGAGCGCTCCTCTCCAAAATCCATTTTTTTGTGGTTTTTTCAATGTCAAAAGGTTTGTACTCCCTTTCAAGTGACTTCTCTTCTTCCAAACTAACCTTTGAGGTGTCTTAACTGTCTTTGTGATTTCGTTAGAGGCACGACATGGACAAGATGGCAGCATACTATCTGTGACACTTGCAACACTTGTAGTCAAGATGTGACACTTGCGAACAATATGTGACACTTACAACACTTGTAATGATGACACTTGCGACACTATCGAAGTGAGTAATTTTGATGTGTAACAGATTGCCCCCCAAAGTATGAAGTTAGAAGATGATGATGACTGAAGTACTTTGTAGAATTTTTCGAGCAAGGGTATGGACACAGAGAAACAAGAAAAAGCTGCACACAACCATCAAACAAATATTATGACATGTTTCTAAACCCAAGGCAAGCATACCTATGCTTGAGTGATAAAGACTTTTTAGGTATGGCCGCCATAAAATAGACAGTGGATCCATAATTATATTAACAAAATGGTATAGCCACTGCAGATACAATGTGGATCTATACTTCTATGACCTGAACTGATCATAGCCACGAAGAATACATAGTGGATCTACGAGATGACAAGACATAGCCATGACCAATACAAAGTGGATCTATGTAACAGTGTATGTGTCATAGTTCAAAAGAACTCCTTCGCAACCTAGGCAAAGTACATATAAGAGATGACTCAACCCAAGGTCTTCTTACCGATCCCGATGTAGTACGAATCTAACCATGTGAATAGATGTCCTGATGTTGAACATGGTAGAAATCACTTGATTACTGGTCAATGAGGTAAATCGTTAACAAGCGCGAGGGAGATCACCATTGATGTCAATGATTCCCAAGGTACTCTAGTACATCTCGACGAATGTGAATAGATGAGCTAAAGTTGAACATTCGTGAAATCATCCGATAAGATTTTAATGATGTAAACCCATTGTCGGACATGAGGAGGCCTGCCATTGAGGCATGCAGGTCCCAACGTACTAACTAGTTTCTAAATCTAGTTCCTGGATAATGTGTTGAAGTCGATAGGAATAGACTCGTCGAAGGAGGGCCTTGATGTATCCCCCATCAATGACATGAAACTAACATAGAGATGTAATTGGTAGATCAAATGAACATGGACTGACACGGGTATTGAAACAGGATATTTGTGATGTCTGACTCTCGAGGCAGATACTTCCCTTGAACACTGAGGCACAACAGCAGAAACTTGACATGGACCAAAACATGATGATGCAGTGGATACGGTGACTTTCTTCAGGTGACCCAAAGGATTGAAGGAAACTCAGAGAATTGGATTAGTGCATAGGTTCAACGGGTTAAAATGTGTGCAAATACAAAGTGTCGTTTTCAAGGGAGACCATAAGGGCTACTGGCAGTGTTCTCAAAAACTTGCTTGGCTTGCTTCCTTCAATTTTTCCCCCATCCAGATAGATGAGTACCTATTTTTAATTTAATGAGCTTGAGGAGGGTAACACATGCTCGATATGAATCACCTTCGGTAAGTCCCTCTTCCTTTGTTTAACAAACTAGAAGAAGTAAGGATTCGGTCCCATATGGGCCCTTCAATGTATGATTGTTTAACGAGTCCAAAGAAGGTAAACTTGATGGTTTTTCATATTTAGAGAGTCTAAAAAGAACTTAAAGACGACTCCAATGTTGTCCTTTTTCATAATGTTAGTCTCGCAAGGCCGAAAAAGAGATAAATTATCACTCGAAAGATGCCCTTTCAAACCTTTTAATGAGTGGGAAAGGAAGCAAGATCACTCAGTAATCTTTTCATGTTTAGAGAGTCTGAAAAGATCTCAAAGAAGACTCCAGTGGGTTCCTTTTTCGTGTAACCATGCGGGTCCGAAAAAGAGATAAAAGTTTACCCGGATGCATTCTCATGTACTTACGAGCACGAGAAAAAACGAAGACTAAGATCGGTATTCCCCCAACTTGAAATCTAATGGATTAACTGTAGAATGATCATCAAAGGCTGAAGACATGCCCGCCCCAAGCTTCAATTCATTCACCGACTTTGAGGTTGTCACCAATTTCTGTACTAGATGGAGAAAAAGGATACAGGTGGATGAAAATGAGGTTCAAATACGAGACCTAACGAAAGACTCGACTTGACATCTACGAGGTATGGCGAAAGACTCGACTTGACAGGAGAGGTGATTGTTTCATTTTTTAACATGCTTGACACAGGAAAACAACTATGCTCAAGGCTCTGGGTTGAATCCCCAGATTGTTGTTTCATTTTTTAACAAGCTTGCTATAGAGAGAAAAACTATGCTCAAAGCTTTTGTTTCATTTTTTAACGAGCTTGCTATAGAGAAGAGAAACTATGCTCGTGACCTCTGTTTCATTTTTTAACAAGCTTGCTACAGAGAAGAGAAACTATGCTCATAAACTCTTCTTGTTCATGGCTGCCAAGAAAATAACGTCCTGGAAGGACACCATGTTAAGGGACAAAACTCGGTCATGGCTTCCAAGAGATATTCATTGGATGAAAAAAAATCACTCTAGAAGGGATACATGTTGAGGGTCTCGTCAGGGGTAAGGATATCAGGCTCCAATAGTCCTACCAAAGAGATCACCATGTCAACTACTGGATCCAAATCATCGGAAGTTGAAGTCATGGGAGACAATGCCACATAATTGACATGTGATGGGGGTGATACTGTAGTCATATAAGAACCATTCAGGGAGGTAATCCAATCAAGACCGATGAAGGAAAGTTGATTAATAGTCACGATTCTTCCATCGTGAGGGAAATCTATCACACGAAAAAGAGTGGGCACAATAGGTTTCATGACATAGACATAATCCCGCCCAAGGAGTAAAGCAAAATCCAAGGGGTCTCGGACTACCATGACATCAATAAAGACAGTTTTCCCTCCCAAAGTTATGGGAAACTGAGGAAGGGTCCCTAAAGGTTGACTAGTTCTTCTATTAAAAGCTAACAGATTTTGTGTAACTGGTGCAAGATGAGGACAACCCAAAGTGTGCCAAGAAAAAGAGGACAAAATACTAACGGACACACCTTCATCTATCAGTGTTTGAGGAAAGTCCTGACCAAAAACCTGTACTGTAATCTGGAAAGGAATGTGAGAGGGAAGACGAGGTCCAGTTAGCGCACCCCAATAAAAAAGGATGGCCTCATTTCTTGGAGGGTGTTTCGCGGGAGAATGAGGAATGCCCCCCATCACGGTAGATTATGTATAAAAAAGAAAAATTTGGGCAGTATCGGGTTTACTCTCTAGAGGGAGAGTAGGATCGACCGACGATGGGATCAGATCAACCACTCAAGCACTCTTCAGAGGAAGAGTGGGATTGACCGATGATGTAACCAGAGAAATTACTTTGGCACTCTTTCGATGAAGGGTGGGACTAACTGAGGAAAGGACTGGATCAGCCACTTTGGCACTCGTCAAAGGAGGAGTGGGATCGACCAAAGACAGAACCAGATTGACCACTTGGGTTTCATTCTCCAAGGGGAGAATCGGGTCGACGGGTGGAAACGGATCAACCGGTTTGGTTTCACTCTGTAATGGGAGAGTAGGGTCGACCGAGGATGAAAACGGATCAACTACTTGGGTTATACTTTTTTTATGAAGACTAGGGTTGATCGATGATAGAAATGGATCATCTACTTGGGTTTGTAGTTCAATCGAGGAGGAAACTAGATTGACCACCTGATCAACCGGACTGACCGGGGATGGAACCGGATTGACCAGTCCATCAACTAACGATGGATTGGGGGAAATCTTACGATAGCCTTTTAGAAGTTGAATTTTTTCCAAAAGACAAGAAGCCTCGTCCATGCGAGGACAAAGGTGAGAATAATGATCACCTTTGCATAGCATACAAGGGAATTTGACAGTTGTCTTCTTCTTACCAACCTTAATGTCACTAGTTGACGGGGTATCATCGGCATGACTGACAGAGGCCGATGACGTGGAGGACCACATTTCTAATACCTTGGGAATACCAGGGAAATTCCTCAGAAAGTGGTCACCCTTACAAAGGCTACAAGGGAATTTAGGTTTCGAATTATTTATTTTAATATTGTTGACCTCATCAACACTCCCAGTACTATTAACAGTAACTAGTTGCTTGGATCCAACATCTGATGTTGTTGGGGCCTTAGTCCTTTGCAGGCTCTTCTTCTTCTTCTCTTTTTGTTTCTTCTTCTTCTAATCAACCTAGCTACTTGCTTTAGATCTCTCACTAGGAAAGGTATAAGGTTCCCCAGGAGAAGAGGTTCCTCCATTGGTACTCTCAGGATTTGATGCCATTAACACTGACTCGACCTAAGGTCCACTAGGTAACACAACCAACACACGCTATGAATCTGAGAAGCAAACAATCAAACAAAACCTTCCCACAATGAAACCACTAGTTGGTAATGAAATCCAACGTCGCGAGATCAAAATACGAAGGGGCAGGGATAGATCGGGTGGATCAATTACATTGGCGATCTGCTTAATGGACTTACGCCTTGGTGCAAGTTTCCATGCAGTAATTCTGGATTTACCCTCCAAGGATCCCGAGTGAGTTTGACCAACATATGTTCCAGGTACAGTGAGACTTCCCTTCACCGTCACCTTCTGTGAGACCCTAAATATTATGGCTACTAAGGTCACCAACTCCCAGTTAGCCCCTAGGCAGGTACAGTTGACAATCCGATCCAAACGTATGGGTAGGATAATAAGTCTGAAATCAACTCGAGAGGCTCCCACACATAATTGTGGGTATATCGTCAAGTGACGCCCAATATACGATCCGACCACTACAAATAGTTGAAACACAGAGGGATAATCTTCGTAACTCAGTCGAATGTCACCTCGTGTGTAACCCCTGTGTGAGAGGGGGATCCCAGAAAGACTATACGAAATTGGATTGTCTCTCCCTATCGCAAGATGATAAGTTTTTTTGATAGCTTTGGAAAGTTATCCTTTCAACCTTATACCAAATCCCTACACCTTAAACTAATGTAGGTTTTCTAACAAAGATGTAAAAAGTGTAATAAATTTTAGTTAAGCGTTGATTGTAGTGGTTGTTGTTTACTCATAGGTGTATGAGAGTGAAGACTGGTGATATTATGACTCAGTTCCCAAAACATGCATAACAAATGATACGCAATCTTTTCTTTCAATGAATGTTTAATTAAGGGAAGGAGAAGGATTTTCCTTTCATTGTCAAACACTAAGATGCAATAACCTCATGAAATAGTCCTCAATAAGGAATCCAATGCAATGCTAAAATGTTTGTATGTGACTGATAACCAATAGATGTAAAGCTTCCTATGCTAATCGGACTTCAAGATTTGTGAGATTTAAGCAATCTGGAAGCAAACTTCACATAAACCAAAAGACACCCTTGTTGTGATCAAACAAGAAATAGAAAGCCAAAAAATCAAAAGGAAGGAGAAATATCTTGGAAAAGATGACTCAAATATCATAAATAAAAGTACAAAATACCTTTGAAACCCCTTACAAAGTTTTCACTCATTCAGATAAACGAGGAGAAAACGACAAATTGACTCCAAATCGTGAAGGACAAATTGCAAAGTAAGGGAAAATGTCAAAAACTCCAAACAAAAGAGGATGAATTCTCATAAATAACGGTGTTTGAAAGCCAATATCAAGATGGATTGAGAGTATGGGACACTAGGCAAAATCCAAAACCAAGAAATAGCTTCAGAAGATGAAAATTCTAGAGAATTTCTCACAAAAATGCGGTAGCGCTCTGGTGTAAGGGGCACCAGAGCATTTCAGTGCTATGTGTTAGAATACAGGGGAGTTCTAGCGCTCTGAAAGCAAAAGGAGGGGAGTGCTTTGCTCCCAAAACTCAGAAAAAAAAATTAAAAAAAATTAATTAATTAATTAAAAAAAAAAAATCAGTCAATTAGAGTGATCATGATGACATAAAGAGGAAATCAAACAAACATAAGAATCAACATGACAATATGGAAAAGATCAAAATAGTGGGCAAAGGGCCAAAACAAGATCTGGGAATGGAAACAAAAATCAAAGCTCCTCCCCAGTGGAGACGTCAATTTCTGTTGAAGGTGAATCCCCCTGCAGACAAGTGGATTCCCTCTTGGTCTCTAGACTCCTAAGGCCAAGACAGAAAAGTGCCTAACATGGTCACTGACTTCCTTTTATATCTAATCAAGCTAATGAATAAAAGAGAAGGAGAAAGATATGTACCTTATTATCGATGTTTGTCCTTGCAAAGTCCTAGCTGAGCTTCAATCCTGAGCTCCATGATAGATCATGTAGGATGAACAAAGATACAATGGAATTCCTACTCTACTGAAGTTATCTCAATTATAGATCCATCTATTGTAGACAAACTCATATGGAACAAGCATAAGTTTGAAAGAAACAAGCCAAGCATTGATTATATTAATGAGAACAAGTAAAAGAACTTACAATCCTTCAAATGAAGGTGCAGCAGCTTCTTCCAGTTCTCCTTGTCCAACCCATTTTCTCAAGTAATCTCCATTGATTGCTTTGATGGCATCTCACTCATGAGATCATAAGTTTGATGTAATTCCCAATCTCCATTGTCAATACCTTCTTATGAGATCATAAGTTTGGTATAATTCTCAATCTTCCTTGTACCTTTCACCATGAGAAGGCCTCCTTATATAACCTTGGAGAGGCTCAACCACTTGAGAGATATTTGGGATGTGTTATCACCTAAACTAGCACATTCAAAATTGTCATTTTTAGGTGATAGAGAGAACTCCAAAAAATTATTTCTAAATTTTTATATGCTTGTTAGAGATCCTATTTTTTGTAAATAAACTTGAAATAAACATCGGAATTGATTTTCTTTACAAAAAGGGTGAATTACAGGTTTTGGTGGTTTAGGAGAACCTGTGAAGAGTTCATTAACCACCGAAAGTAGAGCTTTCGGTGGTTAATAGGTGAAATTCAGGGCTAGTTAACCATCGAAAGTGCAGGTTTTCCAGAAATAAACTGCCTTGGGAAAAATCAATTTTCTCAGTCGTGGAAAGTCTGTTTCACACGCTCAAATAGTTGATTGACAACTAGACATCCCAATCTTTCCAAAATTACTTTCAGATATGAATTTGTAGCTCGAGAAGGTAGTCCAAAGTTCCCTACAAGATGAGGCAGGGTGTAAAGCCCAAAAATGTCAGAGCTCGCATTTTCGCATGATCCAGAGGTCATTTGGCATAATGATGGAATGCTAAATGTCGAAAGTTAAGAAAATTGCTGATGTAAAGTGGTATTATGACTTCTGGTCGAGGTTTGATACTCTGTGGTACTTGCAAACCTCCATTTGTCATTTCAACTTGAAACCATGGCATACACAAAAATCTATGAAGTGATTGTTTCGTCTAATTGTTTGATGATTCACATGGCCCTCATAACTTCAAGTCCCGAGAGATATATTCATGATGATTCCCAATTTAATTATGATTTGAAATACATCAAGTCTGAAGTCTTATTTATGTTCATTATATGAAATCCATTTGATTTCGTTATCAAACCTGAGTCTTCAGTCATTGTCATTATACCATATGAAGGTCGAGTTTTATGTTATGCATATTACAACTCCATCTGTCATCCAAATGCCACTGAAGCCCGAGTCTTCTCTGTTTCATTAAGTCTGAGTTTTCAGCTATAATCAAGCCTAAGTTTCTGGTTATGACTTGTTAAATATTTGTTCTATCTCATATAACCCAATTCATCCCTATTTTGTGCCTTTCAATTCGACATACATCCATTGTTTCCTCCTAATTTTAGGTATATTGTCTCCCTAGCTCGCATGTTTTTGCTAATTTGTAGGTACAGGGTGAGGAACCAATTGATCAAGTTGATGATGATAACCCTAATCTGCCAACTCCTACTCCTCCAGAGGAACATAGCACACCTTTGGCTGAAGCATCTGCTAGCAGACCAGCACCAACCAGATCACAGAACATAAACCAATTACTGAAGAAGGTTTATGAGTTAGAATACTCTAAGAAACAAAACAAGAAAAAGAATGCACAGTTGATTGATAGAAATGTGGAATTATATGACATTAGTCAGGATGTCAGGGATAAACATGACAAGACTCTGGATAGGAACAAACTGTTGATGAAGGAGAACACCAGGCTGTATAGACATCTTAGACTCCTAAGGCTGAAGATGAAAGAAATTCAGACTCCAACTCCCATGCACTCAGGGTTAGAAACCCTAGCAGAATTGGCCACTTCTTTGGAGAAGGAAACAGAGCATCCTACACAGCAAACTGAAGTTTCCAACCCTATGCAAGGAGGAGGAGCATCACCAAGCAGCCTTGATCACTCACAGAAGTAGCAGCGTAATTCATTTTTGAAATTTTGAACATTTTCATAAAGTTATAGGTTTCGGTGGTTAACATGCCCAGATTTTGCCTCTCTTAACCACCGAAAGAAGAGATTTTTGGTGGTTAAACAAGCCCAGATTTTTATCTCTTAACCACTGAAACCTGTTACATGGAAGCAAGGTCGTATTTTTGCCCAGATTTGACTTTTTCTCAACCAAATCTTTCAAGGTTGGTTTCTAAAGATGAATAATAATTAAATACATCAGATTTAAGGTTTTATATTGATGTATTTAATGTTTAAGAAGGTGGAAAAGTGAAAATGGTGACCTAGTTCATGAGCAAAAACCTGTCTTTTTTGCCAAAGGTGGTAAATTCGAATTTCCTATGAAGATTCATCAGCCTTGGAAGGTTTTCTACATCTGTCAAAGAGTTTGGAGGATATGAAGGCTATCAAGATATATTTTGACTCCTTAGATAGGATCTTTTCCTATTTTGCTTTGGCTTTCCATTTTTAGTATTCTAGATCCATTTTTATAGGATCCCATCCTACACTTCTTGTATCTATTTTGATTTGACTATTTTTAGAAAATATGATCCATCTTTCAAGGATCTAGATTTCATCTTGTAAGGCTATAAATACAAAGACATTTAGAGCACCAAAGGGTTCAATTTCAAGTTCTATATTCTATTGTTTTGTATGAAAGACATTTTCTTTAATATATCAGCCTGCAAGCTTCTTTCATTTGTTATTGTCAGACCCTCCTTCATCTTTGTCTATGCATATGAGTGGAATCCGTTCTTTTGTCTTTGTTTAATGATCCTATGGTAACTTTCATCTTAGTTTTGATTGTTAAGAAAGAATCATAAGCATCTTTTTCTAGTTTGTTGACCCATCATATATATGGTTTATGTATGTTTTGGTTAACTGATTGGTTTTCTTATCCATTTGTTATACAAATCTATTTGATAAATAGCTCTTGAAGGCCTTGTATTGCATGAATATAGTTAGACTATCTTGAAAATACAATCCAGAGATTAAGATATTCATCTTGATCCAAACCCACACCTATTATTGAGAAAATAGTTTCCAAAAAGATTAAGTTACTAGGCATCTCTGACTTACAGACTAGGAGAGTTTCCTGGAGTGATAACAGGATGATTTGAGGATTCCTCTCCTTTAGTTGAGGATCTCCCCTAAAATCATTATTTGACCATCTATTCGAATCCAACTACCTTCAAGAATTGAGGGATTCTTCCCGTATTTGCCTCAACAAACCCAGAATTTGCTAAAAAAAGGGTAGCGCTCCCCCAAAAGGGTGCATAGGGAACTCAAGCACTCCCCCAAAAGGGTGCATAGGGCGCTCAAGCACTCCCCCAAAGAGGCTCAGTGAGTTCCAGCACTCCTCGGCAGTGGGTAGGGGAACGCTCCTCTCCAAAATCCATTTTTTTGTGGTTTTTTCAATGTCAAAAGGTTTGTACTCCCTGTCAAGCGACTTCTCTTCTTCCAAACTAACCTTTGAGGTTTCTTAAGTTTCTTTATGATGTCCTTAGAGGAACGATGTGGGAAAGATGGCAGCATACAATTTATGACATTTGCAACACTTGTAGTCAAGATGGGACACTTGCAGACAATATGCGACACTTACAACACTTTTAATGACGACACTTGCGACACTATTGAAGTGAGTAATTTTTATGTGTAACAATATCTAATAGAGACTTTGCCACTATGCTTCTGAGTACCTGGTGTTGGAACTAGAAGTCACATCTCGATTATGGCAGAGATAAGCCCAATACCCATCAGTTTTTATGTAACAATGAATACTTTTAAGGGTCTAATGGATGTAGACTCAGGATGATATTGATTTAACTCAGAAAACTAGGTTGATACGCACAGGTAGATGAGGTCTTTATCTAAATTCAGTTAGTAAGTTGCATTAAGGGTGAGTAGGATGAATAATTTGAGGAGAAAATGTAGAGGTCTGCTATGGACATTCAGTCTTCCAGCAGCCTAAGGAGGAAAAGCTTCAAATACAAGATCCTCTTGAATCCAAAACTTTAGGAAATTGAAGACACTATAAAAATACTGCAATCAAACATACATCACAATATGGTTACAAAAACTCGACTAGATCATCCATTCTTGAGCCTTCAGTAGCAGAAGAAAAAGAGATGAAAAGAAAGCTAATTTTCATTAAATAAGAAGTCTCAAATAGAAACACATAACTAGAGAAACAGAGGCTTCATTAAAACTTTACAAATTGGGAGCCTAGCTCAACCATGGACCCTAAAAAAAATATCAAAACTAAATATTTATACTCATAACAACTCTCTCCCGCCAAAAGTGTGCTCTAGTCATTGCATTCAAGGCTCAGCATCTACACCTTCTTCTATCAGGCTGCACTTTCATTCTTCTGTCAGATGCAAGCTCGGGTCAGTATGGGCTTTGCAGAAGCATCCATTGAGAGGGGGAATTTAGGCTTACAGTCTGCCTCCATGGCCATATTTTCCATGCATTCCATTTATGGGGTGAAACGAGGTTTCAACCACCTCCCCCATTTCCATTAACTACTTTCATCGGGATCGGGATGAAATTTGACACCCATGAATGCTCCAGGAGACGTTCATGACTCCTTCAAGTCAATCTTGGCACCTCGCAACCACGTAAATATTCCTCTGTGAATAATACGGGGGTCCTCATCTTCTATTAGTGCTCCTCTTTATCGCTTCATGTGACCTTAGGTCATGACCTGGGGCTTCCTATGTGAAATTTTAGGATTTCACATTTTGGGAGTCTTCACTCTCCTTGATTCCAAATATCCCGATGCTCAAATCTGCAAAATAGCCCATCCAGACCAACGGTCATATTTGCTTTGAAATTAACCTAGGATACTTAATCGAAAACCTCTGTCACCCTTCGCTCAATAGATGCTTACCTTTCTTCATGGTCCTGCATCCCATATAACCACAGGTTGTGATCATAGGCCCAACTCTTGGGCGCTTCGCGACTTTTCATTTAACGAGTCTATGTTGTGCTCCATGCTAAAGCCTCCGAGTCACAAAATTGTTATTTCTCATATCAGGTGTCATGCATCCCTTTGAATCGGATGGCCCAGATGAATATCAGCATTTCGGGACTTCGATATTTCAACATTTTGGGACTCAAGAAATCTGTGCGTTCTTCACTTCAACTTTCTCGAAATGACTTTCTCCATGTTTTGGATCGGGTGCCATGCTTGGATCAGAAGGCTCCTGCTGATTTTGGATTTTGGGGGTTCGGATCCTTTGCAAATAACTTCAACATCATTCCAAACTCCTGATTCATGTGCTTATTATTCATCGTTGATCTATGAGATTTGACATGAAAATTCCTTCGCCAAACTCAACTTGCTCGCTCACTTTGAGTCCATATCAAACCACTCTAAGTGTTTTTCTTGTGCCCACTGCTACGGCCTGTGTAAATAAATACTTCGATGACTGGTTGATAGCTTGGGAAAGCAACAGGATCAATGATAGAGGTAGAGAGGGCAGTGATTAACCCAGAGAAAAAAAAATCTTGGGACTGATACTTCTCAGGTAAGACAACAAGGAAAAACAGGTTGATCAAATGAATGGAGCCAAACGGAAGAAGGATCTTCAAGTTGAAAGGTGAAAACTTATGATTTGGTCGACGAAAAGGAGAAAAGCAGGGGAAATACTACATAATTAGGTATAAACTACCAACCCACAAGACTCTAACTAGTTTGTGTGATAACATTTCACTCCATGGGGGATGGCATGCTCCCTAGGAGCTGCCAAGAATAAGTAATTCCAGCGCCTTTGCTTTGGTCTATGGAGTCTCTTATTAAAAATTAAAAAACTAAAAACAAAATCAAACAGGAGTGGTATTTACAAAGGTAGAATGCTAGTTACAGACTAAACAAAACATTTCTTCAAAAAATGCCCATTTACAGGGGTACCAAAAACTTCACTTCCCTCCAAATTCTACAACCTGTAATTAGTATTGTTTGGAAATTTCTCAAAGATCTTGAAGGGTTTGATCCACAGGGCTTCAAATTTACCATGCTTGCCCCTGTTCTGCTTGGGTGCATCTCACTTGAACACTAGGTCTCCCAGCTGGAAATCCTTTTTCTTCTTTTCCTGTCAAAAGATTGCTTGATCTTTTGTTGGTGTTCATGTGCTTTATCCAGCACCTGCTCTATAGTCTGTTGCATTTCTACCAGTTGTTGCATTCTTCTGGTCATATTATCAGGCTCCCCTTGGTAGTCTTGGAAGAATTTTTCCACTGGCAAGGCGAGCTGAGAAGGAAATATAGCCTCAACTCCATACACAAGTTGGAAAAGAGAGACACCAAGAGATTTCTTTGTTGTCACCCTGTCAGCCCACAGAGAAAATTTGAGCTTTGAATCTGATGTTTTATTGTTGTCCTCTAACAGTCTTTTGATGATCTTTATAAGGATTTTGTTATAGGATTTTTCTAATCCATTCCCTTGTGAATAGTAAGGAGTTGAGTGAATTGGTGAAATTCCAAACTGTTCGCAAAACTTGATCAAAGGTTCGGCCTTGAAAGATGTAGCGTTGTCAGTGATGATTATGTTTGGATAACCAAATCTTGCTATAATGTCTTCAAGGAAACCAATGATTACCTTGTGAGAATCACTCCTTGTGGGAATATATTCTATCCATTTGGTAAAGTAATCAGTAGCATTCAAGATCGATCTGTGATGCCCACTTGATGCAGGATGAATTTCCTCAATAAATTCCAAGCCCCACTATTGAAAGGGTCTTGAAGCTACCACAGGATTCAATGGTAGAGACTTGAGTTACTGCTTCCCAGCAAATTTCTGACATTTAACACAAGCCCTAATTTTTTCACAGACATCAATGAATAGAGTAGGCCAAAAATACCCAGCCCTGAGAATTTTATATGTTGTGGTTCTCTAGAAGTGATGTCCCCCACATAGGCTATCATGAAAATCAAACATAATTTTTTGGGCCTCTTGTGGATCCAAACATCTCAAAAGCACTCCCAGAGGGTCTTTCCAATACAAAAGCTAGTTAATAAGGCAATATTTAATTGCTTTGAGCTTAAGAGATCATTCCTTGTTTTTTCCCATGCCATCTAGAGGTCGCAACTTCTGAAAAAAGAATATGATGTCTTTGTAATAGATGCATCCTGTCAATGGAGGTCTGAATTGTGATCATGTATGAGGCAACTCGGCATGTTGATCATCTGAGCAGGAGCTGATGAAGCTAACTTCAAAATATTTACAATTATATTCATCCAATAGATTGGCTAAACCTTGGCCTTTAACTAGTTTGGTGGTTTTTATTTCCAAATCAAACTCAAGTAGTCGGACAATCCACTTGCTCCTCCTTCCATCTATGTCAGGATAAATGAGAATGCCCTTCACAAAAGCTGAAGGAACAAATGCAATAACTTTTGAATGCAAGACATAGATTCCTAAAGCCTTGAGGGATTTCACCAAAGCATAGTCATGTTTCTCCATGATGTTA
This sequence comes from Picea engelmannii, assembly GCA_009831015.1. NCBI lineage: Eukaryota > Viridiplantae > Streptophyta > Pinopsida > Pinales > Pinaceae > Picea > Picea engelmannii. The sequence continues at coordinate 160,332 of ML806295.1, forward strand.
TTATTTACCCCTGCATCTCTCAATCCTCTGCTAAAAAATGAAATAGTTTTCTCCAGCCCCTTAGCATTCTTCTGCAACAAAACAGTTGCCACTGTATCAAAAGAAGCAAAGGAAAAAATCAGAAAATCTTTGGAGTAATCAAGACTGATAAGCACAGGTGCCTCAGTCAATGCCTTCTTGATTTGTTCAAAAGAATTTCTGGAATCAATGGTCCATTTTACTTCATTCCCTTTCCTGAGCATGGTTGTTATAAGTTTTACCATTTCAGCAAAATTGGAAACAAACCTTCTCAGGAACTTAATTTTTCCCAAGAAAGACTGAACTTATTTCCTGGATCTCGGGATTGACAAGGCTTGGATTGCTTCTACCCTGGTGGGATCAATCCTGGCTCCCTCAGTTGATACTATGTGCCCCAGTAATTTCCCTTCCTTCATGGCGAACAATGATTTCTTGGGATTTAAAGAGAGGCCAAATTTCCTGCATTTTAAGAAGACCCTCTTCAAATGTTCACAATGAATTGGAGAAGATTGTTATGTCATCTAAGTAGATGAGTACAAATTTATCCTTCTCTCTAATGAAGGTGATGTCCATATCTCGTTGAAAGGTCACCCCCACGTTCATCAATCCAAAGGGAATTTTATCATACATGAACGTACCCCAAGGAGTGGTAAAGGCAGTCTTTTATCTGTCTTTAGGCAAGAAAGAGATCTGATTGTAGCCCAAAAATCCATCAATCATGGAAATCCTAGATGCACCTGTCACCCTCTGCAATATGTGTTCCATATTTGGCAACGGGTAATTGTCCTTCTTTTATATTTTGTTCAGGTTTCTGAAATCGACACAAATTTTGATTTCACCACTTTTCTTTCTCACCGAGACCAAGTTGGCCACCCACTCTAAATACCTCAAAGGCATGATGATCTGGGCATCCAGCATCTTCTTCACCTCTTTCTCCATGAGAAGCAGTAACATAGGATTTATCGGTCTCAATTTCTGCCTAAACGGCTTGGCTTCCTCTTTTAGTGGGATTTTGTGCTCGATGACACCGATGTCATAAGTCCTGAGGTCTTCATATGTCCATGTGAACACATAAGCAAACCTTTTCAATACCTCAGTATACTCGACTCTTTTCTCCCCTGACAAGCTGCTTGACAACTTGACAAACTTTGGATCCTCCTCTGTACCAACATTGCACTTAACTACATCTGCATCCTCATTTAAAACTTTACCCTTTATCACCACATCATTTCTGTCAAATAGTCTTTCCAAAGGAACTAGCCCCTTTGGGATGTGATTTCTAGAAAACTGAACAATATGATGACTAGAAATTTTGTTCAGAAAAACATCAGCATGAGGATTTATTTCAGAATCAGAATCTTGATCAATGCGTAATGTAGCAAACTCATCAACAGTTTCCAGAAATCTTTTGATCCCAAGATCATCCTCAAATACTTTCCAATGTTTGACATTATCAGGTATAGAGGGTCTATACTTCACTTCTACATCATAACTGAGTTTAGGTGGTAGAGGGACTCTGAAATTACTTGTTGAGACAGCTAAAGAGTCATCCATGGAATTTTCTTCTCTTGGGACAAATGAAATGTTGAAAGCTGAGAAAAAACTGTCAACTAGATCCCAGACTTCATTTCTATACTGTTGAAGTAAAATCTCCCTATGGACAGGTAGATCTCCTCAAAGAGCTAGACTCTTACTCTAATATAGAAAGTGCTTATCATGGTCACTGACTTCCTTTTAGATCTAGGTGGAATAGTGTGTGAAAAGGAAGGAGAAAAGAAGTACCTTTTACCGGTGTTTGTCCCTGCACGCTCCGAGTTGAGCTCCAATCATTCGCTCCTTGATAAGCCCTGTAGACAAACAAAGTACGACCACTTCCTACTCTATCAAGATTAGTCAGAAATAGATCTATCTACTAAAGAGACAAATTCATGTGAGATTGAACACGAATTAGAAAGAAACAGGCCAAGCAAATTATATTAATGAGGACAAACCATTGCTTACAGTCGTAGATGGATTGCAGTAGTTTCATCAAGTCCTCCTTGTCTACCCCTTGCTCAAAATATCCACGATCTGAATGATGTAGCTTCACCGATTGTTCCCTATGAGATCATAGGTCTCTTTCTCCCAAATTATCTATGTTCCAGCATCACTTATTAGATCATAAGTTTGGTGTGATTCTCTCTTTTCAGTCCCCCTTTCACCATTAGAAATCTTGCTTATATAGCCTTGGAGACGCTTTAACCACTTGAGATATCCTTGGGGAAGTTGAGTATTTGCCTCCTTCAGTTGAGGATCTGCCCTAAGATCATGGCTGGACTAGGGATTCAAGTCCAACTGCCTTCCAAGAATGGAAGGATTCTTCCCCCATTCATCTCAACAACTTAACTACTGCCTATGAGGAAAAAATCAAAACCAAAAAGTTACAATTTGAATCTCCCCAGTGGAGTCGCCAGTTTCTGTTGAAGGAAAATCTCCCTGCGGATAGGTAGATCTCCTCAAAGAGTTAGACTCCTAACTCTAAGACAGAAAGTGCTTATCATGGTCACTGACTTCCTTTTAGATCTAGGTGGACTAGTGTGTGAAAATGAAGGAGAAAAGAAGTACCTTTTACCGGTGTTTGTCCCTGCACGCTCCGAGTTGAGCTCCAATCTTTCGCTCCTCAATAAGCCCTGTAGACAAACAAAGTACGACCACTTCCTACTCTATCAATATTAGTCTGAAATAGATATATCTACTAAAGAGACAAATTCATGTGATATTGAACACAAATTAGAAAGAAACAGGCCAAGCAAATTATATTAATGAGGACAAACCATTGCTTACAGTCGTAGATGGATTGCAGCAGTTTCGTCAAGTCCTCCTTATCTACCCCTTGCTCAAAAGATCCACAATCTGAATGATGGTAGCTTCACCAATTGTTCCCTATGAGATCATAGGTCTCTTGCTCCCAAATTATCTCTGTTCCAGCACCACTTATGAGATCATAAGTTTGGTGTGATTCTCTCTTTTCAGTCCCCCTTTCACCATTACAAAGCTTTCTTATATAGCCTTGGAGAGGCTCTAACCACTTGAGATATCCTTGGGGAAGTTGAGGATTTTCCTTCTTCAGTTGAGGATCTTCCCTAAGATCATGGTTGGACTAGGGATTCGAATCCAAATGCCTTCCAAGAATGAAAGTATCCTTCCCCCATTCATCTCAACAACTTAACTACTACCCAGAATAGGTAGTGCTCCCTCAAAAGGGCCATCAGAGTGCTACAACGCTCTCAAGTAGGTTTAAGGGGGGCATCAGCGCTCCCTCAAAAGGGCCAAAGGAGCTTTATAACACTCCCAGACAGTGTAAGGGGGAGCGCCAGCACTCCCAGAAGAGGTATAGGGGAGCGCTCCCCTCTAAAAACTCAGTTTTTCATGAGGTGCTTTCAGATGGAAAAAGGTTTGTAAGCCTGTTGACTCATTTCTCCTCTTCCAAATCAAATGTTTGAGGTGTTTCAAGTGTCCTCCTCATGTTGTTATAGGCACAACATAGGAATCATGGAAGCATGCTTTCTTTGACACTTGCGACACTTGTGAGCAACATGTGACACTTGCGACCTTGTGAGAAAAATGCGACACTTGCAACCTTTGTAATGACGACACTTGCGACACTATCAAAGTGAGTATTTTTTATGTGTAACAGATTGCCCCCCAAAGTATGAAGTTAGAAGATAGGAACTGATAACTGAAATGATTTGTATACTTTCAAGCAAGGGTATAGATGTAGAGAACCTGATAGAAGTTGCACACAAACATCCAACAAATATTATGACATGTTTCAAACCCAAGGCATGCATACCTATGCTTGGGTGATCAATACTTGCAAGATATGGCCGCCATAAAATACACTGCGGCTCCATAATTGTATTGATAAAAAGGTATAGCCACTGAAAATACACTATGGATATATACTCTTGTGACATGAATTGATCATAGCCACGAAGAATACACAGTGGATCTACGAGATGACAAGACATAGACACGACCAATACAAAGTGGATCTATGTAACAGTATATGTGTCATTGTTCAAGAGAAACTCCATCGCAACCTGGGCAAAGTACATATCAAAGTGATCACTCAACCCATGGTCTTCTTACCGATCCCAATGTAGTATGAATCTAACCATGTGAATAGATGTTCCGATGTCAAACATGGCAGAAACCACTTGATTACGGGTCAATGATGTAAACCGTTAACAAGCGTGAGGGAGATCACCATTAATGTCAATGATTCCCAAGGTACACTAGTACATTCCAACGAATGTGAATGGATGAGCTGGAGTTGAACATCTGTGGAATCATCCGATCAGAGGTCAGTGATGTAAACCCACTGTCGGACGTGAGGAAGCCTGCCATTGAGGCATGCAGGTCCCAAAGTACTAACTAGTTTCTAAGTCTAGTTCCTGGATAATGTGTTGAAGTCAACAGGAATAGGCTCGACGTTGAAGGATGGCCTTAATGTATCCCCCATAAATGACATGAAATGGACATAGAGGTGTAATTGGTAGATCAAATGAACATGGACTGACACAGGTGTTGAGACAAGATATTTGTGATGGCTGACTCTCGAGGCGGATACTTCCCTTGAACACTAAGGCACAACAGCAGAAACATGACATGGACCATAACTTGATGATGCAGTGAATACTGTGACTTACGTCAAGTGACCCAAAGGAGTGAAAGAAACTCAAAGGATTGGCTCAGTGCATAGGTTCAGCGGAAAAAAAAAAAGTGTCGTGTTCAAGGGCGACTCTAAGAATTACTTGGTAATGTTATCAAGAGACTGCTTGGCTTGCTTCATTCAAATTTTCCCCCATCCAGATAGACGATTACCTCTTTTTTATTTAATGAGATCGAGGAGGATAACACATGCTCGATAAAACTCACCTTCGGTAAGTTCCTCTTCCTTTGTTTAACGAACTGGAAGAAGTAAGGGCTCGATCCCATATGGGCCTGTCGATGTTTTGTTTAGTGATTCCAAAGATAGAAAACTCGAAGGTTTTTCATGATTATAGAGTCTGGAAAAATACTTAAAAGAGAACTCTCTCAGTTCCTTTTTCGTAAAGTAGTCTGACGAGACCGAAAAAGAGTTAAACTATCGCTCGAAAGATGCCCTTTCGAACCTTTTAACGAGTGTGAAAGGAAGCAATATCACTCAACAATCTTTTCATATTTAGAGAGTATGAAAAGAGTTTAAATATGACTCCAAGGGGTTCCTTTGTCGTGTGTCCATACGGGTCCGAAAAATAGATAAAAGTCTACCCAGTTGCATTCTCATGTATTTACGAGCACGAGAAAGAACAAAGACTAAGATCGGTATGCCCCCAGCTTGAAAGCTAGTGTCTTAACTCCAGAATGATCATCAAAGGTTGGAGTCATGCCCCCCAAGCTTCGATTCATTCACCGGCTCTAAGGTTGTCACCAATTTCTCTAGTAGATGAGAAAAAGGAGAAAGGTGGATGAAAAGAAGGTTTAAGAGAGGTGACTGTTTCATTTTTTAACGAGCTTGACACAGGAAAAGAACTATGCTCAGGACCTCTGTTTCATTTTTTAATGAGCTTGCCACAGAGAAGAGAAACTATGCTCGGTGGTTTCATCCGGATCATGGCTTCCAAAAGGATAATGCTTTGGAAGGGTACCATGTCAATGGATAAAACGTGGTCATGGCCTCCAGGAGATCTTGACTGGATGGAAGATAATCACTCAAGAAGGAACACATGTCGAGGGTCGTGATAGGGGTAAGGAGATCAGGCTCCAATAACCCTACCGAAGAGATCACCATGTCAACTACCGGATCCAAATCATCGGAATTTGAGGTCATGGGAGACAACGCCACATAATTGACATGCGGAAGGGGTGATATTGTCTGAATATAAGAACCACTTAGGGAGGTAACCCAGTTAGGGCCGATGAATTAAAGTTGATCAATAGTCACAATTCTTCCATCATGAGGGAAAGATATCACATGGAAAAGGGTGGATACAAGATATTTCATAGCATAGACATAATCCTGCCCAAGGAGTAAAGTGAAATCCAAGGGGTCTCGGACTACCATGACATCGATAAAGACAGTTTTCCCTCCCAAAGTTACAGGAAACTGAGGAAGGATCCCTAAATGTTGACTAGTTCTTTTGTTAAAAGCTAACATATTCTGTGTAACCGGTGCAAGCTGCAGACAACCCAAAGTGTACCAAGCAACAGAAGACAAAATACTAACGGACGCACCTTCATATATCATTGTTTGAGGAACATCCCGACCATGAACCTGTACTGTAATATGGAAAGGAATGTGGGAGGGAAGATGAGGTCTAGTTAGCACACCCTAATCAAAAAGGATGGCCTCATTACTTGGAGGGGGTTTCACAGAAGAAGGAGGAATGCCCCCCAGTATGGTAGAGTCTGTATTAATGAGAAAAACATGGGCAGTATCGGGTTTACTCTATAGAAGGAGAGTAGAATCGATTGATGATTGGATTGGATCAACCAATGGTGGACTTGGATAGACCACTTTAGCACTCTTCAGAGGAAGAGTGGGACTGACCGAGGAAGGGACTAGATCAGTCACTTTGACATTCCTCAATGGAGGAATGGGATCGACCGATGGTAGAACCGAATCGACCACTTAAGTTTCATTCTCCAAGGGAAGAATAGGGTCGACAGGTGGAAACGGATCGACCATTTCGGTGTCACTCTCTAACGGGAGAGTGGGATCAACCGAGGATGAAAATAGATCGACCACTTTGGTGTCACTCTTTTGATGAAGAGCGGGGCTGATCGATTTCGAAACTGGATCTGCTACATGGGTTCGTGGTTCAATCCAGGAGGAAACTAGATTGACCACCTGATCAACTGGACTAACTGGGGATGGAACCGGATTGACCAGTCCATCAACCAATGATGGGTCAGAGGAAAGCTTACGATAACCTTTTGGAAGTTGAATTCTTTCCAAAAGAGAAGAAGCCTCGTCCATGTGAGGAAAAAGGTGAGAGTAATGATTACCTTTACATAACATGCAAGGGAACTTGACAGTTTGCTTCTTCTTACCAACTTGAACATTACTAGTTGATGGGGTATCATCGACATGACCGACAGAGGTCGATGACATGGAGGACCACATTTCTAAGACCTGGGTAAGACCGGGGCAATCCCTCAGAAAGTGGTCACCCTTACAAAGGATGCAAGGGAATTTGGGTTTTGGATTCTTCATTTTAATCTTGTTGACCTCATCAACACTCCCAGTACTATTAACAGTAACTAGTTTCTTAGAGCCAACATCTGATGTTGTTGGGTTCTTTGTCCTTTTCGGGTTCTTCTTCTTCTTCTCTTTATGTTTCTTCTTCTTCTGATCAACCTGGATACTTACTTTAGAGCTTTCACTAGGCAAAGAAGGAGAAATGGAAGGAGACTTAATAGGCGAAGAAGGTGAAAAGTCGATGTGAGGTTGATGTGTGGGTGGTGTACTGACATCTAAAGTATTAGGTGCAGATGAAACATTGGGAGGATTGGGGATCACCGGAGTGGGGAACAACCAAACTGGTAATCCAATAGTGAGTCCTGGAAGACTCAGAGTGGCAACATATGGAGGACCAAATTTTCCAAACGAAGGAAAGGTATAAGGTTCCCCATAAGAAGGGGTTCCTCCATTGGTAATCCCAAGATTCGATGCCATTATCACTGACTCGACCTAAGGTCCACTAAGTAAAACAAACAACACACGCTACGAATCTAAGAAGTAATCAATCAAACAAACCTTCCTACGATGAAACCACTAGTTGGTGATGAAATCCAACGTTGCGATATCAAAATAGGAAGGGGAGGGGATAGAGCAGGTGGATTAGTTATGTTGGCAACCTTCTTAACGGACTTATGCCTTGGTGAAATCTTCCATGGAGTAATTGTGGATTTACCCTCCAAGGAGCCCGAGTGAGTTTGACCAACGTCTGTTCAAGGTACAGTGAGACTTCCCTTCATCGTCACCTTGTGTGAGACCCTAAATATTGTGGCTACTAAGGTCACCAACTCGTAGTCAGCCCCTGGGCGGGTACAGTTGACAGTCCAGTCGAAATGCATGGGCAGGATAACAAGTCCGAAATCAACTTGAAAGGCTCCCACACATAATCGTGGGTATACCTTCCAGTGATCCCCAATATACGATCGGACCACTAAAAACAGTTGGGCCACGGAGGGATAATCTCCGTAACTCACCCAAATGCGACCTCGTGCATAACCCCTATGTGAGAGGGGGATCCCAGCAAGCCAATACGACAATTGGACTTGACTCTCCCTACCGCAAGTTACTAAGCTTGTTTGATAGCTTTGGAAAGTTATCCTTTCAACCTATTCCAAATCCCTACACCTTAAACTAATGTAGGTTTGCTAACAAAGATGTAAAAAAGTCTGATAAATTTTAGTTAAGCATTGATTTTAATGGTTGTTGTTTACTCAGAGGGTGTACAAAAGTGAAACTGATGGAATGATGACTCAATTCCCAAAAATATGCATGAAATATGATAAGAAATCATTTCTTTTCAATGAATACCTATTTAAGGGAAAGAGGAAGAGTCGTTTTCACTATCAAACACTTGATAAGGAATTCCCTCAATCAATTTTGTTCTCAATCAAATCCAATATGATGCTACAACATTTCAGAAATGCAAACTAATCATTAAGATGTACTTTTGTCGTTTTCATGCGAATGATGATCAATTCAATGAAAAACTTGTCCTACCAACTACACTTTCAGATCAAGGAGATTCGGACAAGAAAACATAGATTTCACACAAACAACACACCCTTTTGCAATCAAACAAGAGAAAGAAAATCAAAAACGCAAAAGGAAGGAGAAATAAATTGGATCATATGACCTCAAATAACCAAATGAGAAGAGTTATAGACTTCTAATGTCCTTCACTAGAGTTCTCGCTCAGTCGGATAGGAGAGAAGAAAGCAAGGGATTGATTTCAAGATCTCAACAACAAAAACTCAAAAAGAATGAAGAAGGGCATAAAAGTTGAACAATAATGTGTTTACTTCTCAGGAGGAGGCATGTCAAAGGTCAAAGGAAGCATCATCGAATCACAAAGCAGCTCAGCAAGTGAAGAAACACGGTCTGGATCTCCAAAAAATGGAAATTTTGAGGAGATTTTGGGAAAAAGAGGGTTGGTGCTCTGGTATAAGGGCCACCAGAGCATTATAAAGCTCTTTCCAACACTTCCAGGGAGTGTTGGCACTCTGCTAACATGGGCAGGGGGGCGTCAGGCTCAAAAAACTCACAAAAAGGTCCAAAAACCCAAAATTTTGATCAAATTTTGACAGGTAAGCTGAGTGTGATGGGGTAAAGAGTCAATTAGCAAATGCAATCAGATATGAAGGGGTGAACAAGATCTTAACACAAAGTTTAATACAAAGCCTATGAGGGAAAAATCAAAACCAAAAAGTTACGATTCGATTCTCCCCAGCGGAGTCGCCAGTTTCTGTTGAAGGAAAATCTCCTTGCGGACAAGTAGATCTCCTCAAAGAGATAGACTCGTAACTCTAAGACAGAAATTGTTTATCATGGTTACTGACTTCCTTTTAGATCTAGGTGGACTAGTGTGTGAAAATGAAGGAGAAAAGAAGTATCTTTTATCGATGTTTGTCCCTGCACGCTCCGAGTTGAGCTCCAATCTTTCGCTCCTCGATAAGCCCTGTAGACAAACAAAGTACAACCACTTCCTACTCTATCAAGATTAGTCCAAAATAGATCTATCTACTAAAGAGAAAAATTCATGTGAGATTGAACATGAATTAGAAATAAACAGGCCAAGAAAATTATATTAATGAGGACAAACCATTGCTTACAGTCGTAGATGGATTGCAGCAGTTTCGTCAAGTCCTCCTTGTCTACCCCTTGCTCAAAAGATCCACGATCTAAATGATGGTATCTTCACTGATTGTTCCCTATGAGATCATAGGTCTCTTTCTCCCAAATTATCTCTATTCCATCACCACTTATGAGATCATAAGTTTGGTGTGATTCTCTCTTTTCAGTCCCCCTTTCACCATTAGAAAGCTTGCTTATATAGCCTTGGAGAGGCTTTAACCACTTGAGATATCCTTGGGGAAGTTGAGGATTTGCCTCCTTCAGTTGAGGATCTACCCTAAGATCATGGCTAGACTAGGGATTCAAATCCAACTGCCTTCCAAGAATGAAAGGATCCTTCCACCATTCATCTCAACAACTTAACTACTGCCCAGAATAGGTAGCGCTCCCTCAAAAGGGCCATCAGAGCGCTAAAATGATATCTAGTAGGTTTAAGGGGGGCATCAGTGCTCCTAAAGACAGCAATGCTCCCTCAAAAGGGCCAAAGGAGCTTTATAACATTCCCAGACAATGTAAGGGGGAGCGCCAGTGCTCCCAGAAGAGGTATAGGGGAGCGCTCCCCTCCAAAAACTCAGTTTTTGAGGTGCTTTCAGATGGAAAAAGGTTTGTAAGCCTACTGACTCATTTCTCCTCTTCCAAATAAAATGTTTGAGGTGTTTCAAGTGTCCTCCTCATGTTTTTATAGGCACGACATAGGCATCATGGCAGCATGCTTTCTTTGACACTTGCGACACTTGTGAGCAACATGCGACACTTGCGACCTTGTGAGCAAAATGTGACACTTGCGACCTTTGTAATGAAAACACTTGCGACACTATCAAAGTAAGTATTTTTTATGTGTAAAATATACGATATCAACCTGGGGTCCTTGGCTTGATAAATATTTCTGATCTTTTGGACAATCAACTCAGCATCCCCAAACATTGATATCTCTTCAATCCCCATGTCTTTTGCAGCCCTCAAACCCAAAACAAGAGCTTCATATTTAGCCACAGTATTGGTCTTCAAGACAGTGGATTTCTAGGTAAAGGTCTTCTTCCTCCCCACCATTATCTACAACAAGGTTTTTTTGAGGTGTGATCTGGATTTTCTGATCATCCCTATCTCTGTTCCGAGGTTCTCTTTACATAATCTGAGGAGCATTGTTATTCAACCTCCTGAAGTTGCCTCTGTTATCAACATTTTGAGGATTTATGTATGTCTACTTCCCTTCTAATTCCAAACTTTCCATTCTAATTGAAAGTGATTTTAGTAACTTGGTTTCTTCATCCATTTGAGGGGGGGTGGGGCCAGAGGAACTGGAGGTTGAGGCTTTAGATCTTCTCCTTCCTCTATCTCTATCAACCTTATTCCTGAGTCAGTCAACTGCTAATACATTAGACTCTACTTCCAGGGCTTCATATTTCATATGAGCCAATGAGGTATCTCTTCTCTCTCTTAACAGGAGGTAGAAGTTAGGGTCAAAAGCACTAGCATAGGTAATTTTGGCAGAGGCCTCTGTAGACTTTATCTCAGCGGGGATCTTATTGTACATTTTTTTGAATCTTTTGGAGAAGTTAGAGAGAGACTCTCCCTCTTTTCTCTTTAGGGACCTGAACTCTATGATATAATACATGAAGTCCTTTTTATCCCCCCATTGTCTCAAGAAGACATCATCTAAAGCCTCAATCCCAGCGATGGATCCTGGGGCCAGGGCCCTAAACCAATTTTTGTCTTCTCCATCAAGACTGTGGTCAAAAATCCTCATCCACACATCTTCATTTACTATGACATAGTTATCAACATAAATATAGAAATTTGCAAGGTTCTCCTCCATAGTTATATCTCCCTCCCTTGTAAACTTAGGCAGCTTTTTATGGTAGCCACTAGCTGGTAGAGCATTAAGAGGCTGAGGCATAATGAGAGGGGCATATCTGGCAGCTAGTATAGCATCCATTCTATATCTGGGGGGATTATGTCCTGCCATTGGAGTGTGAATAGGAGGAGAACCAGGAGGGGATGGATTTCAGACAGGGGATGTTGGGACTGTAGTTCTGGGAAAAGGATGAAACAACTGAGTGTTTGGGAAAAAGGTTGCAGAGCTGAGAGGAACAGAGGTTTCTCCTACGACAACTCTAACAGGGGAAGGGATAGTAAAACCTAGAGTGGGAAAATATCCTAAGGTCCTGGGTCTAAGCCAAGGAACAACCTCATGAGAGATGGGAGTGTCAAAACATTCTCCTCCCAAACCGAGGCCAAGAGAGGATAAAGCAGGAAAAATCCCAAAACTTAAGACTCTAGAAACTCCAACAGAATATATAATAGGAGTATGAGAAACAACTAATGGAGTTTCAGGGGGAGGATGATGAAAATTACCATAATCACTTGGTTCGGTAGCTGAAGTACCTTCTTGAGGGGTCTTTTCTCTTCTGATAATCTTCTCTGGATCAGCTTCAGGCATAGCTAGAGGTAGTTGTGAATGAGACCGCGTGTGTCTACCTTTCAGAGCCAGCTAAAACAGTGGAGTCACCAAGTTCAAATGCAATCTTCAGTGGTTCTGATACATGATGCACCTTCAGAATCAGAAGCTCGGTGTCATTCTACCCAGGGAAAATTTTCAATTCGTCCCTGACAACGGTGCCAAAAATGTTAGCACTAGAAGTCACCTCTGGATTGCGGCAGAGATAAGCCTAGTACCCATCACTTTTTATGTAACAATGAATAAATTTAAGGGTCTAATGGACGCATACTCAGGATGTTATTGCTTTAACTCAGAAAACTGGGTTGATATGCACAAGTAGATGAGGTATTGATATAAATTCAGTCATTAATTTGTATTAAGGGTGAGTAGGATGAAGAACTTGAGGAGAAAATGTAGAGGTCTGCTATGGACATCCAATCTTCCAGCAACCTAAGGAGAAAAATCTTCAAATACAAGATCCTCTTGAACAAAAAACTTCAGGAAACTGAAGACACTATAAAAATACTGCAATCAAACATACATCACAATATGGTTACAACAACTCGACTGGATCATCCATGTTCGAGCCTTCAGTATCATAAGAAAAAGAGATGAAAAGAAAGCTAATTGTCATTAAACAAGAAGTCTCAAATAGCAACACATAACCAGAGAACCAGAGGCTTCATTAAAACTTTACAAATCGAGAGCCTAGCTCAACCATCGACCCTAAACAAAATATCAAAATTGACTATTTATACTCAAAACAACTCGCTCCCACCAGGAGCATGCTCTGGTTTGCACCTTCTTCTGTCATACTGCACTTGCATTCTTTTTTCAGACGCAAATTTTACACATTATTTTTGTCATCCCCATGATCGTTAATGATGTAAACCTATCTATTTCCTTTAGAAGGGTCAGTGGCCTGAATTCCTGAAGAAAGAAGGGAGAAGAACTTTCCTTGAGAGAAGAAGTTGTGTTTTCCTTTGTAAAAACCCTATTTTGGAGGATTTTTGTGGGCTGCACCATAGCTAGGGTGCAGAAATGCCTGATTTCCATAGGCTGCACTATAGCTAGGGCATGAAGTTTCCACAGGCTGCACTATAGCCAGGTCGCGGCAGCCTTCATACATGGGAAAAATGGGCATTTTCTCAATGCTTCTAGAAGGAGAAGCTTCTATGGTGAGGTGGCTTCTGAATGGTTTGGATATTACTCGCTTTCATGATTTAGTGGGATCATTCTAACCTCCTCACCTTATCCTCTTCAGCTTATAAAAGGAGAGGAGCTCTCATCGATAAAGTTAGCTTGATTGGGTTGGAAAGTTCTTGAGCCTTTGAGATTAGAGATCTGGCTTGAGATTTTTAGCTTGGTATGTTGGCTTTGAGCTTTTCTTTGTCAAGATAGATTGTGAGTAGCTATCAGATCCATGGTCTCAGAATCCTTGGAGCAATAAGTGTGTGGGAAGCAAGGAACTATTGGAAGGAACCTTATGACATCAAGGCATCTAGTTGTAATCTCTCTTCATATTATTAATATAATACAGTGGCATGCTTCTTTCCCATAGAATTATCTTTATTTTATTGCATAAATCCTTGATCATATGCATAGGTTGTCATTGAATATACGTCTACTGCTTTCACTTTGGTTGGTTTGTGTCTCACTGTAGGATCAATATCACAAGAGCATCGGAGTGAAATAGGAACAAAAAAGACATAAGGAAGCGACATTTAAAGGTATGTCTCTCATCTTTTGTTTGGTAGTAAATTCGATGATTAGAGCCTGGGAAAAGTGCAATGTCTTGTCTTCTTTTTTTTCTAGATCCGGGTGGATCTAGGGGGATTAGTCTATGTCTGCATTCATCGATTTACCCGATAAAAGCAAGCTCAGGTCAGTATGGGCTTTGCAAGAGCATCTATTGACAGGGGAAATTTGGGCTTACAGTCTGCCTCCACGGCCATCTTTTCCATGCTTTCCATTTATGGGGTGAAATGAGGTTTCAACCACCTCCCCCATTTCCATTAACTACTTTCATCGGGATCAGGATGAAATCTGACGCCCATGAATGCTTCAGGAGATGTTCACGACTCCTGCAATTCAATCCTGACACCTCGAGACCACGTAGATATTCCTCTGTAAATAATACGGGTGCCCTCAGCTTCTGGTGCAGCTCCTCTCCATCGCTTCATGTGACCTCAGGTCATGACCTAGGGCTTCCTATGTGAAATTTTGGGATTTCTCATTTCGGGAGTCTTCACTCTCCTTGATTCCAAATATCCCGATGCTCGAATCTGCAAAATAGCCCATCCAGACCAATGGTCGGATTTGCTTTGAAATTAACGGCCAGGATGCTTGCTCAAAAACCTCTGTCACCCATCTCTCAATAGGCACTTACCTTTCTTTATGGCCCTGCTTACCATATAACCACAGGTTGTGATCGTGGGCCCAACTCCTAGGCGCTTCACGACTTCATGTTTAGAGAGTCTATGTTGTGCTCCATGCTAAAGCCTCCAAGTCATGAAATCACGATTTCTCAGATCATGTGCCACACGTCCCTTCGAATCGAACGGCCCAAATGAATATCGGCATTTTGGGACTTCGGGATTTCGACATTTCTGGACTCAGGAAATCTGCGCATTCCTCACTTCAACTTTCCCGAAATGACTTTCTCCATGATTTGGATTGGGTTCCATGCATCCTGATGGATTGGACAAATCCTGTTGATTTCAGATTTATGGGGTTCGGATCCTTTACAAATAACTTCAACATCATTTTGAACTCCTGATTCCCGCACTTATTATTCGTCGTCGATCTCTAAGCTTTGACATGAAAATTCCTTCGCCAAACTGAACTTGCTCACTCACTTTGAGTCCATATCATAACACTCTAAGTGTTGTGCGTGTTCCCATTGTTGCGGCCTATGTAAATAAATACTTGGACGATTGGTTGATAGCTTGGGAAAGAAACAATATCAATGACAGAGGTAGAGAGGGTAGTGATTAACCCAGAGAAAACAAAATCTTGGGACCGGTACTTCTCAGGTAAGACAACAAGGGAAAACAGGTTGATCAAACGAATGGAGGCAAACAAAATAAGGATATTCAAGATGAAAGGGAAAAAATTAGGATTTGGCTGATGAAAAGGAGAAAAGTGGGGGAAAGACTACAGACTTAGGTAGAAACTACCAACCCACAAGACTCTGACTAGTTTGTGTGATAACACCTAACATGCAATGTGAACTGATATAGTGGCTCATAGGCTCGCCACCTCCCCTGCTACATGTAAGTGTAACTCAGGACCCACAATGAGATAATTCGGTCAAGAAGTAGATATCCTTGATATCTATTGTAATAATGTGAGCACCCACATGAAACGCCTATTGGTTCACATCCCACATGTGAACTAGGTATTTGAGTAACCTCAACTGGGCCCTAATGTCCTAGATATTGAATAATTTTAACAATTCACACTGTCGAAGGGAATTTACCATTCCCAGGTCATTTGCAGCAAAGTAGTCTTCCTACTCGTTCTCTCTCTCTCGCCATTCCAACATTTTTACCGTGGAAAAACTGCAATGGAACATTAAAGAGAGATTAGCATCTTTATCTTCTCCTTGGAAACTTTTTATTGGAAAATACATCTCAAAATACTTTTTGAATTCTGCACGTCGTAGGCCTAGGCATACATACAGTGCAGAGTCCTCGCAAGATATCTTTAAGGCCACCTGCGATGAACCTAGGTCATCGCAGATCTCGATATAGGGCGCCTGCGATGACCTCCGCGCACGGGTACCCTTGAAAACTTAACTCAAAAAGGCATTTTTAACCAACACAAAACAAATTTTGATCCATGAAAAGTTGAAAGAGATGAAAACTACTTGTTCTGCAGAGACCGTTCGTCAAATGATCAACCGTGCCTTCCACAATCTGCAGTGGAAAATTGAGGTAAATAGGGGGTTTTGGAACAAAGTTTGGGTGGAATAACAATGGAATAGTGAAATGAATTTTTTACCCATTTTTATTAACTTTTTCAATTTTTTATTTATATTTTATATTATTTTATATATTCCACCTAAACCCTAAAGTTCTAATGACGCTGCAAGTGTTGATTTTTGCAGATGAAAGGTCTAGGAGGGAAAACATTGGAATAAGGATACGTTTTTGGACTTTTTTTATATATATGTACAAATTCTTTTAGGGTTTTTTATAAAAAACTTTGAGATTAGTTTTTGTTCTTTCTTGTGCTCGTAAATCAATGAGAATGTAACTGAGTATACTTTTGTCGATTTTTCGTACTCGGAATGGTTACACGAAAAACGAAACCTATGGAATATCCTTTAAGCTCTTTTCACGCTCAGTAAAAACGAAAATATTGTCGAGCGACCTTGTTCTTTTCACACTCGTAAAAGTATTTGAAGAAAACATTTGATGAGCGGTAGTTTATCACTTTTTCGGTCTCATCAGATTAAATTACGAAAAAGGAACTATTTGAGTTCTCTTTAAGTTTTTTTCATACTTTATGAACATGAAAACCCCCTCAGTTTTCTCTCTTTGCACTCGTTAAAAAAACATCGAAAGACCCACATGGGACCGAACCAATCATTCTTAGGGTTCGTTAAACATACTTTGAGGGACTCATCTGAAGGATGATCTTACATCAACAAGCATATTTTATCCTCCTCAATCTTGCGTAAAAATAAAGAGGTACTCGCCAGAAATGGCAGGGGAAAATTGGGAAAGAAATGTGTCTCTTTATCTATGTTAGTGGCAGTAATAGTCGCTCTTGAACATGACAACCCCCTTCATCATTGAATCTGGGTTGGGAAATCCATTTTTCTCTCGTTTGACCATCTGCATGTCTATATGTTGGGTTCTCTATTAAGAACCTGAATAGATCTACAAATATAATCACCACAATTACTAAATTGATCCGGATTTTATGAGCAGAACGAAATGAATACAGATTATTAACAGGTGCTTAACACAAAAATAACAGAGATACAGTAAAACTGGTTTTCTATTAAATAACGAAATAAGCTGAAACTGTAAAATGCAGCAGAAACAAGCTTGCTAGAATGGTGACGGCTTATCTCTAAGAAGAGATGTGACGGCAGCGCGCATTTGCAAGAAGATCATTACAATGAGGCTCTGAAGGCCTTTTTACAATAAACAGGAATGCCAAAAGTCCTAGACATCCAAAAACCTAACCCTAGGAGATGAAGCGCCAAGAGTCATGTGGGCCCCATTTGGGTAAGTTGGTACATCAACTTCCCGGGGTCGTAACTTTTGCATACGATCTTCGTTTTCGGCATATAATACCTCATTAGAAAGATCTATCTGAGGACTACAACATTTCGACAAAATTTCATGATGAAATTTTGCTGTCGCAACATACCCCAAAAAGCGTCGTTTAGGGCCTCAAAACGGCTCCAGAAGTTCAGGACCCGAAAAACTGCTAAAAATAGTAAATTGCCAAAAATGTCAGAAAACTGTTTTGAGCCAGTTGGAAAGGTGGGTGGCCATCGATATCCATCTGGATCATAAATACACAATAGATCCACAAAGCAAGATAGAAGAAACCACACTTTATTATTACCAAACCCTTGAGGTAGGGCAACACCGTACAATGGATCCTATTATGGAAGGTATCCTCTCCTGTTCATTTGCCTCTTCGAGGGGGCATCCTCCTATTGAGCTACTACTCCAAATACAATACTTCTCTTCATGTCTCATTACATTGCTTGAACCCCTTTATATAGTGCTACCATCATCTAAGAACATTCTAGAAGAGGAATCTTCTAGAAATAGAACCTTCTAAGAAGTCCTCTTACATTTATTATATCTAATTACCCATTTATTATATCTAACTACCCTAGTGGCCCTTATTTAATAATATAGTGGACCTAGTCCACCTTACATTGAATGACCTCCACTATTATCACTATGGGCCCTCTGGGCCCCCCCACTACCTCTCTAGATACCTTACATTCCATCCCCCTTATGAAAGTGTTGTCCTCAATGCTTGATGTACAACCGTATACCAGGGTCCCATGGATAATTGTGGACCATAACGCTGAAGAAGACTGAAGAACCAAGGTCCCATGTAGAAAGGAAATCCACCATCCTGAAGTAGTCCAACCACAATTGTAATCCCGAGTCCCATGTTCAAGTGCTCATGTGAACTCCATGTGTAAGATTTTGGAACCCAATAACCAACTCCAAATGATGCTCCAAAGACTGACACCTATCATGTGGATCCAAATAAGAAGATCCATCCACATAGTGGAAAAGGGTAGTAGCAGAATCTGGAATGAATAATACCACTGTAGAATATGTAGACTGAACGTTGGTAACTAGCTCCTGATGTGGGACATTGATGTTCTCTACAGAAGATGGAGTAGAGTCATCAAATAAAATATGAAAGTGGTTGTCATCCCAGAAATGACAACTATCAATATACCAATCATCACAATCTGCCTGAAAATCATACCAAGCATATATTTCTTGATTATATTCATCCATGAGGCCCTTCATAAGAAATCTCTCCTGCATGTTATTCAATGAATCTTGAATACTACGAAAACTATCATTGAGGTCGTTTGTGAGGCTGTCTGTGAGGTTGTTTGTGAGGCCATATACAAATGCATTCAATCTGTCATCCAATGTGTGAAACAATTGGACTTTGAATGATTCAAGAATTTCTTTCAGGTTTTGAGAAGAAATAGCCATTTGAGCATCCTATGAACTCACCCAATAAGTTACGACAGAAAATCACGGCTTTTTTCTGGAAAAACCCTAAAACACTGTTGAAGTTAAAATGCTCATAACTTCACTTCCCGGACTCCGTTTTGGATGATTTGTTTTTTGAAATTGGGTGAAATTGTGAGAGGAACTCAGATCTGGAATTTATTTGGGCAAATTTGGCCTCCAGATGCTACAAAAATAAAAAAATTCTCGCCGCCGTCTGCGGAAAAAATCCTGAAAATTTGTAGATTTTAAAACATCAATATCTTGACTTCCCGGACTCCGTCTCGGACGATTTTTTTTTCCAATTGGGTGGTTTTCTGAGAGGAACTCAGATATAGAACCCTTTTCTATAAATTTTTCACATAAATATACCGAAAACTTCGAGAATGGCGCGGCCCTTTTTTTTTGCTTCGAAAAAAAATATCTGCAAAAATAAAAAATATTTGCCCACAATGTCTGCCCAAGGAAAGTGTTATGATACCACTTGTTAAAAAAACATCGAAAGACCCACATGGGACCAAACCAATAATTCTTAAGTTTCGTTAAACATACTCTGAGGGACTCATTTGAAGGATGATATTACATCAACAAGCATATGTTATCCTCCTCAATCTTGCGTAAAAATAAAGAGGTACTCGCAAGAAATGGCAGGGGAAAATTGGGAAAGAAATGTGTCTTTTTATCTATGTTAGTGGTAGTAATAGTCGCTCTTGAACATAACACCCCCCCTTCATCATTGAATCTGGGTTGGGAAATCCATTTTTCTCTCGTTTGACCATCTGCATGTCTATATGTTGGGTTCTCCTTGATTCAATGCTACCAAGACCATTGTTGTCTCGTTCATATGTTCAACAGAATTCCAGCCTTAATAATCCTCCTATTGAGTCGGCCATCTGCAGTTATAAATATTTTATCATGTCAACCTTCCTTGTGTCAGTTTAAAATCACTTCACGCACTGAAATACCTCAAAGCTATTACTTATTTCATGTCATTGATAGGGAATACATCAAATCCCTCATGTGACGAGTCTTTTCCTATCGATTTCAACTCATTATCCAAGAACGAGAATTAGAAATCATTCAGTACCTTAGACCCTGCATGCCTCAATAACAGATTTCTTCACTTTCAACAGTGGGTTCACATCATTAACCCCTAATTGGAAGATTCCATCGAGTGTTCAAATTCAACTTATTTATTCACATTCGATGGATTGTACTGGGGTACCTTGGGAATCATTGATATCAATGGTGATTTCCCTCGCACTTGTTAACAGTTCTCATCATTGACTGGTAATCAAGTGGTTTCTACCATGTTCGACTTCAGCACCTGTAATCGCATGGTTATATTCGTACTTAGGGACGACGGAAATGAGAAATCTGGGTCATACCATTTTGGTCCAGGTTGCGACGAACTTTTCATGATTTGTATTGACACATAGATCCACTTTGTATGTCTCGTGGCTATGTCCAAATTTAAATCATTTTAGCACATATATCCATAGTGTATTCTGGGTGGCTATGCCAATTCATAAAGACATGGATCCATGGTGTATATTTAGTGGCCATGACTCATTTGACACTTTGTAATCTGAGTATGGGAATTCCTACTTTGGACAATGGTATATTATTATGTTGATGTTTGATTGTTTGCAGGTCCCCGACCAGTGCGCTCTTTGTTTCCGATACACACATTCTACAAAGTATTTAGGTTGTCATGAGTTTCGGCCTCATACTTTGGGGGGAATTCTGTTACACATTATTTTGGTCATCCCAATGATCCATTGACATCATGTGTTCATGTTCCCAAAAATAACCTTTCTTAATGAGTAAAGTGACCGACTTTCTCTTCTCAAAACCCATATTAAGGAAGGTCGTCGTAGGCTGCACCATATGCAGGGTGCAACGATACCTCATCGTCTCCCTCTGCTCTAAAGATAGGATGTGAAGTCTCCACAGGCTGCTCTACAGCTAGGGTGCAACGATATCAAAAGACTAAGAAAAGGTCAAGTTCACAAAATTTCTAGAAGGGGATATTCTAGAAGATGAGGTGGTGTATGTATGGTTGGGATATTACTCGCATCTCTGATTTGGTGGGATCATCCTAATATCTTTAATCATCTCTCTTTCCCTTATATAAAGACGCATTTCTCATGGAAAAGGCTAAGGTTAATGAAGGTTGAATTGGCTAAGATTGTATGGAGAGTTCTGCATTGGATCATTCTTGAGAGCCTCATTTTAGTTCATCAAGTCATTGTGGATCTTCTTCACTCAAGATTGGAGAAAGTGTGTGTGTTGGAGAAAAGGGTCATCAGAAGGGGACCTTGCAACATCAAGGATTTGGTTGTAATATCCACTTTCATTTTAATATGATATAGTGATATGTTTCTTTCCCATTAAAAAAAATTTGTTTTATTGTATGATTCCTTGATCACCTACATAGGTTCTCGTTGAGCATATTATTGCTTTCACTTTGGTTTGATTGTGTTCCCTTGCAGATTAAATATCACAGGAGAATTGGAGTGGATCTAGGATGATAACACCAAGAGGAAGCGATATTTAAATGGTATGTTGTGTATCTCTTGTTAAATAGTAAACTCAATGAGTAGAGCTTAGGGAAAGCGTCATATTTTGTTCTGTTTTGTTCTAGATCTAGGTGGATCTAGGGAGATTTGTTTATATCTGCATTTACCGATAAGTCCCATAACATTGTTGATTTTTTCTTGTTTTTGAATGCTTTGTTGAAAATTCTTCTATTTCTTCTGCCTCTCTTTGCATGAGAAGCAAGGGCTTGATTGTCATTATAATGGGAGTCTTGCATGCCTCTGGCTATAAGTCTGGTTTCCTCCTGAGTGTAGTCTGCCCATAGAAGATCAAACTAAGGTAAGTATTCTCTTCCACTAATACTTTGAATGAATGGTTCCCAATGGCTTGGAAGGGCATTGAAAGTAATCATGAAAATCTCTCTGTCTGTTATGGTTTCTCCAATGGCACCTAACTGATCTTTGATCTCTAAAATCTTCATGAAGAAGGTAGTAATGGTGTCATCTTTTGTCTTATTGAGATTTTGAAGTTGATGTTTCAATGTAAAAGATTTGTTAGTGGTGTTTCTCTAAAACATCTTCTTCAACACATCATACATTAGATAATTTGTCATCAAGGTAGAGATGTGAGGTAGTAGATGATCTCTTACTAAATAGATGATTATCTTCCTAGCTTTGACATCATCTGTCTTCCATTTAGCATTTTCTTCATCGGTAGTTGGTGTTGGTAGAGTTCCTTCTATCAATCTAAATAGGTCACTCTCTTCTAAAGTGATGTGTAATATTGACTTTCAAGAACTAAAGTTGCTTGACCCATCAAGCCTATCTTCCACCAAGGTCATGTTCCTCATGGCTTGCAGATTCTTCACAAACCCTAACGGATATGCTAGAAACCTTAGCTTCATAAATATGACAGCTAGGCTAGGATATAAACCCTAGGTTTCATTGGAATTATGACTACCAACAAGAAGCCTTGGAGATTCAAATGAACCCCAGTGAGCTGCAAAATTCCTCAACGACCTGTAGAAACCCTAGAGGTCGAAATCTACATAAACCCTAGGGCCGAAAATTCAAACTTCTTCAATTTTCAATCTGAAATTTGCAGTTGATGCGCTGGACTAGGACGTACCTGTCTGTGAAAAAATTAGGCCCAACATTCCAAGGGAAAGTGTTAAGACTAGCTTGACAAGGAAAAGGGTAAGGGTCGTGTTTGCAGTTGTAGCAAGAAGGTGATGGCTAGCTTGAAAAGTGTTGGAGTAGCTTGTGCAATGGCTCTTCGGGAATAATGCCTGATACTATGTTGAATTTTTAATGATTTTTGAAGCACATGTAGTTTCTTTTCAATTTAGCATGAACTTTAACCATAAACAATGCAGCAACACAAAATACAATAGCTACAGTAAACTAAAATCACAAGAAGAATAACCATGCACAAGACACAAGAATTTATCCTGGGAAAACCCTTCTCAACCAAGGGAAAAACCCAGCAACCCTTTACTATATTTCCAAGAGAAGAAACTTCACACCATAAACCCTAGCACACACAAGAGGGTGTTCTATGACCAAGAAAGCTAGTGCATAAGAAGAAGTGTGCACTAAATTTCAGATCTCCACAATGTGTTATGAGAGAATGAGATATGATCCACAATGGGGATGTATCTCTCTTATAAATACATGACCTAAATCATCAAATATATGTGTCTATTGGCACAATAGGGCCGACTTTTACAACTCAATAATATAATTAATCTTTTACACAGTAGGGATGACTTGTACCCTTCACAATAAAAATTAGGGTTTCATAATAATCTTACTCTTGTACAATATAGCAAGGGATCTCCCAAACATCCTCAAGTGCTCTACCACTAGGGAAAAGTCCACATGTGCTCGACCACAAGGGATGTCACCCTCAACAGATCAACTCAACTAAACCCATAGGAGTACGAACTGGAGATCCATCTCAAGTAAACTCAACTAAGTCCATAGGAGTACGACAAGAGACCATATCAAGTCATCTCAACTTAGTCTATAGGAGAATGAAAAGAGACCAACACAAGTCATATCAACTCAGTCCAGAAGAGTATGAATCACCTATCACATAGGTGTTCTCACTTATCATCTCAACTCAGTCCAAAGGAGTACAATCTGGAGAATGTCTCATGAATCTGCAATCATCAATAGACAAATCATTGGTTCGTTGATGTATCTAAAGAATACCAAGACAAATATATGCTTTGTTGTGAACAACTTGAGTTAGTATTTGGTAGAGACCAGACATGTTCATATTGTAGTTGCAAAGTATGTGATGAGATACCTTAAGGGTGCGCTGGATTATGGTCTCTATTATACTGGAGATCATGACTTCAAACTATTTGGTTATACTGATTCATATTGGGCTAGAAGTGCTTCTGATAGAAAGATAACTTCAGAATGTTGTTTCAGTCTGGGGTTAGACATGACTTCATGGAAAATCCGAAAGAAATCCAGTATTTCTCTCAGCATGGCAGAAGTGGAATACATTGCAGCATGTTCCGCCAATTGTGAATCCATATGGCTTCAGATGTTGTTGACAGGTTTATTCAATCTAGAGATGGAAGCCACCGTGATTCTATGTGATAATCAAAGTTGCATAAAGATGACGGAGAACTCAGTGCTCCGTGATAAGTTGAAGCACATAGATATCTGGTATCACTACATTTGTGATATGGTGCATAGGGGAGTTGTAAAGCTCCAATATGTTGGCACAGATGAGCAGGTTGTAGATGTGTTGACCAATCCTTTGTCTTGTGTGAAGTTCAAGCACTTCTGAGACAAGCTTGGTGTTGTCTGAAAGGACCTCCATCGAATGGGGGATTGATGTTGATGATATTATGGTATCCTAACCAACAATGGGTAGCTCTGTTAGAATTTTATATCCTAGGGGATTGATCATCCCTGGGAAAATTCCGAAGGTCTGGTAAGGACGGTCTGTCAGAGTACATGTGCATATATATTCCAGTTGTGGTCAGTAGTGGTAGCTTTGTTGGGATTTTATATCCTATGGAATCTTTTGATTCCTTGGCAGATCCCGAAGGTTCGGTAAGGATGGTATATCATAGTATTGCATGGTAGCTTGTTAGGATTTTATATCCTAGGGAATCCTATGATTCTTGGGAAGCTCCCGAAGGTCCGGTAAGAACGGTCTGTCAGAGTACCACAAAGTGTTGTTGTGGCACCTACCTCATTTTGTTTCCATATGATGATGATTTTGTCTCATCCTCATGTTGATATTGTTGTTGTTTCAGCCTCGTGTTGTTGATGATGTTGTTGTATCAACCGCATGTTGTTGATGATGGTGTACCAACCTCGGGTTCGTGATATTGTTACTTTAGTGTTATGCTAATTGATGTTGATGTTTCAGCTTCATATAGATGATGATGATGATGATGTTACTACAGCTCCATGTTGTGAATGATGATGATATTGATGATGAGAAAAACTTATGATGATTTGTAGATATGTCAGTCATTGTTCCAAATGTTAATGATGTTGTTTCCCTCTCTCTCTCCTGATGATCTTGTATTGGGTTATGTCAGTAGAATACCCTTCTTGTTAAGGGAGAGTGTTGAAATATTGTAACTTCAAAGAATATTCTAATTATATTTGAATTAATGTGTTATAGATCAAATCCCCTTTTGTGGATTGATCATATTGGGTCTTGTATAAGACCAAATCCCATTTTGTGGATTGGCCAAACCATATTTATATGGTGGTATTTGTAAAGTTGGCTCCTAGGGTTTATAAAGTGGTTTTAACCACTCCTGGAAGAAGTCGGCCCTACTAAATGAAGAGACATAAACCTAGCTCCTCCTCACTAGTATTTATAAGTGAGTATGGCACCTCATTTACTCACTCAATCAAACTTATAGTGCACATATTTTGAAGGAAATTGCAATTGCAAGAAGGAGAAGAGAGACGCATGTTCAGTCTTAGTTTATTCTTGGTGGTTTGGTCTTAGTCTTGGAAATATATTATTGGGGAATTTTTTGTTGGGTTTTCTCCCCCATGAGGGTTTCCTAGGATAAAATGTTGTGTACCTTGTGATTTTGTTTCTTTCAGTGATCCTCTTTATGATGTTTTTTTTGAAATGCATTGAATTCTCTAGTAAATTGCAAATAACCTAATAATTGTTGGATTACTGAGAGGGGGGGTGAATTAGTAATGGAGCAATTTAGTCCCTTTTAACCATATAATCTAAGTGTTATATCAATGAAGCATTATCATCCAATAACTGCAGAGTAAATAATCAATGAAAAAATGAACAATCATACACATACAGAGTACACCAGTGTTTTACGTGGAAACCCAAATCGAGAGAAAACCATGGAATGTTTTTTCTTATATGTCTTGAAGAATTTCATTCATTGGAAGCACCAACTTCCTTTGTTTTCCAGCTGCAATTGGAAGGAGTCTCCAACCCCCTAGTTTCTCAAGCTACAACTTGAGGGAAGCTCCAACTCCCCAGTTCTCTAGCTACAACCAGAACGAGGCTACAACCCCCTATGTTCTCCAGCTACAATCGGAAGGTGGCTATAACCACCTGTCCTTGCCCCGTCCTGCCACCCTGAAGTAGAAGTAGAATGATGGAACCACTATCAAACTATCACTGTGAGATATACCACTGTAAACCTGTACCAATAAATCTGAACTATGCATCAACCATGCATCAACCTGTACCTCAACCTGTAATCAACCTGTACCATAAACAAGTGCATCAACCATGTACCAACCAGTAATCAACCTGTACCATAAACAAGTGCATCCAACCATGTACCAAGTATGTACCAATCATGTGTCAACTACTCATCATCTATGACTCATCAATATGTACCAACATCATCAACTATACACCTCATGTATGTGCACCAACTCATCAACTACTTGTCTCAACCATGTACTCAACATGTACCACAACCAAAATCCCTCATCAATTTCATCATTCAAATATTATTTGTAGCTCTATAATAGACCTGGTGTATATGATCACATTCTTGCAAACCTTCCTTAACTTTAAAAACAAGAGACTAGCATTTTCATCAAACTTTTCTTTAGTCTCACATGCCTAGTTTTGGATTAGTCAAAAACCCTAACTTGAAGTAATCATAACTTTGAACCTGTAATGTATAAAGATTTGAAATTGATACACAATTTTCTTCAGTGTGTTTTATGCAATTCCTCCAAGTTTCACTACTTGGAAACTCTCAAAAAAGGAGTTATAGCAAAAATGGCATACCTTGCTGAATTCTGGCTTATTTTAGAGAGTGACCTTGTAGAGCGTGCCCCACACAAATTATTTGATGAATTGATATGAAACTGTTACACAAAATATAAAAGATTGTCCCCTAACCAACACATTTTGTTACACTTAATTTGGATCTGTTATGAAAAAGTTATGACGTTTTTACCCGAAACACCTGATGTTGACTAGTTTCAGGACTGGCCACAAACCCTATTTTCCATGGAGTGTAACTCCCAAAATAAAATGACCCGCAAGCTGATTTTTTTACCACAGATGCTTGGATATGTTTTCTCACTTGCATAGAAATTTCACAGTCTGAATCATTATATAAAAAAACGTTATAGCGAAAATGGTGAGATGACCTGTAAATAACATACCTTAGAAAGCACCATCAAAAGAATTTATCCTTCCTTGCATTTCGGCCTTCTTTTATTCACCTTCACTCAGAATTCTGGTTTAGATATCCTTGGTTACCTTAGACACATATAGATATTCAATATGCTCAAGTTTGATTCAAATGAGAGAGCCTTGCCTCTTATTTATACTCTCCAAGTAGCTTCCTTAAAAACATCTTATAGGTCACTTGGCCCACTTTTCTTATTTTAGGGTTGGGTCCACTTCTAATTTCTCCATTAAATTTATTTTGTATTAACTTTGAATTATAATACACTCATCACTTCACTTTATTATTTACCTTTTAAAATCTCTTAAACCACTTTGATTACTTTGACCTTTTGGGGCTTCTAGATGACATATGAGGGTCCTCCAACTTCGTAAGGCCATAACTCTCAAACCATGAGGAGTTATGTGACGTTCTTCATACCACCAGAAATGGAATGACATGTACTATCCATATAGAATAGTATTATTTGAAAATATATCATAACTCATACTGTTACCCATCAAACAAACTTGGGTCCATTACCCAAACCTGGGGCCTCCAACTTCTCATGGCCATAACTCTCTAACCGTGAGGAATTATGTGGCATTCCACATACCACCGGAAATGACATGAAAAGCACTATCCATCTAGGATATTTTTCCCTGACAAATTCACTTTCCTTCATCTCATTATTCCACAATTAAGCATGGGTTCTCTTACTCCACAAAGCGTCTTCCTGTGAGGGCTTTCACCATAAGGGGACCACTTTGGAGTTCATCCATATTCACTTCTTATCAACAATGAAAAAACAATAATGAGTCATATTTACATCAAACAATATTGGGTCCATTACCCAAACCTTTTTGCTATGGGTCTTTCTTCAAGGGTTGACATCAATGACAACCAACCTTAATCAACAATAACGGCATTAAATTTAACAGAAAGTTTGTGTCCTTTCTTATGGACTCCTCTTAAACTACAAGTGTCAGTTGTCGAACCATATCTTGACTCTCGTTGAAGGTCTGGGCAAATCCAAGTACCAATTGTGTATCTAATACATGGAATCGTTCAAGTTACCGAAGCCAACCAACACAAGAAAACACCTCCAAGACCACAGGGTTAGCTCTCATATCTTCAATGTTTTTGGGCTTGATCCTATTCACTGACCCCCGATGTCTTATGATTGCTCGAACTCATGAAAATGGATATTTTTTTGGTTCAGTTGATCCCCTTACATTTTTATATCTCAAAACCTCATTGAGTTTTGAACCCAATCTCCTTATTAGAATGGTTATAAGGATACAAAGGTAGAGGTGGTTTATTGCAAATGGTTATGAATCGAGTCGATGGTTTGATTGCAAATAGTTGGGTCACCTCATTTCATTTTGTGTTGTTGAATATAATCAAGTCTTAACAAGCTACATAATGTGGTATCATGCTAAGAAATGACTGTAATTGCTACATTTTGGATAATTATTAACAAATGGGATACAAAATGATTATGGTTACTATGAAGTGGACCGAGAATGTCATGAATGGGTCACTATTGTTGAGTGTTCTTTATGGAGTGGTCGTGGTTGCTACAAAATGAGCCACCATTGTTGTATAGGCTTATGAAGCGGTTATATAAGTGCTACAAAATGAGCCACCATTGTTGAAGTGGTCATAAGCACTACAATAGTGGTCTTTAGGCCCAAAATGCCATCCTTAAGATTATAATATGTACATAATAATTCCCTTGTTTATGTATGACTTCTAGTGTTATCAACAGCAAGTGTACTATGATGCTTGTGGAACGGTAGACCACGTAGTTTAACAATTAATGACTAGGGATATTAAGTATAGGGCCATTTCCAACAAAGTAGCAATAGTTTGTTTTTAGTGAACTAGCCATTAGGGTCTTAGGAAAGATGGGGAATAGTGACTTATGGTATTAATATTTCCAATTAATCTCATAAATCCTATTTACAGAAAGAAATTAAAAATGCATTAAAGAGAACCTGAATTATTTGCAAGAAAATATGTAGTATAAGTGTTATGTCATCATGGTTTGTCCTCCTTCAATGTCTCTAGAAATTTGAACCCTTGATAGCCAGTCTTGGATTTTTTTTTTCTAGTTTCCTTGGAATAGTTGGAAAAAGATAGCTTCCATCCCAATCTCGTAGAGTCATAAATCATGAATCTAGGCAACAGAATTATCAAGGCAACACTATATATTTTTATTCAACATTTTAAATGTTGCAGAAAAAACCATACTTCAAAAGGAAATCATATAGCTTTGAAGTATAGTTATGAGCCTATCATTGGACATTTTATTATTATTATTTCTCTTTTTTTTTATCAAAATCTGTCTGCAGGAAACCCGATTTTTAAATAGAAGTATGTCCAGTTGTGTCTCTAGAGAGTTTTTCACAACTTGAAAGTTTTATTTTTTCTTGGTGATAGCAACTAGTAACTAATTTTCCAATAACACCGAGGTTGGTAGTTCATGAAGCTAGGTTTTCACTACCAGATCTTTATTCTCTCTCTTTTGTTTTCTTGGATTAGAACTGGAGAATGGATCAAGGAGCAGTGGATTTGGGTGGAAAATCCACCTTATTCACAACGTCGAGGTCTAGTTGTTGTTGGGTCACCAAAATGTAATTTTTCACACCTTTTTTCCTTGACTATTAACCATTTTATGTTTTCCATTAGCCTTGTATCAAGACCATTTTAATGTTTATATGAGGGTTTAGACAGGTTATTTTCCAATGCATTTATTTTGGTATTTTAAGTGAGTTTATGATTAATATTAGAAAAATAGCATGTTCTCACTTAACCTTGAAAGTTAGGTGAGTTTTTTTACTCCATGATGCATAGTTTCTTCCATCAAACAAAGGAGCTATGTTTGTAGGGAGACCTTCCTTACAATCCATATGTGCTCGAGATATTCCTTCCAGTGGTTAAATTGTTTTTGAAGGAACTCGCTCTAATACCAATTGTTGAACTTATGCTTATAATGAGAGGGGAGTGGATCAATATAAGATACTTTTTACTTTAATTGAGAATTCATAAATCATTCATTAACTTTAAAACAGTAAATGCATGTAAACTCAAATCATTGTACATAGATTTTAACTTGGAAACCCTTGCGGGAGAAAACCACAAAAAATTATCTTTATAAATCTGTGTAGGCACCAACCCACTGGAGACACCAATATCCTTAGTTGAGCACCAACTTAGAAATATATTGTGTAGCCACCAGCCTATCGGATACATCAATCTCCTCAGTTGAGCACCAACTTAGCAAGATATTATGCAGGAACCAACCTACTAGAGACACCAATCTCCTCAGCTAAGCACCAACTCAATAAAACCTACATAGACCTAAATTGCATGGTTCAATGCCTCTACTTGCTTCATACCCCAGACATACATTCAAACTCTAGTCATATTTAGCCTTCATGCCATAGAAAACCTCATAATATCATTCCCAAAATATAATTCTATACTGCAACATTACAACCTCAAAATAGCACACTTTGCAACATCATAAGCCCCAGTCCTTTATAGTGCACCCTTAAAACTCCAAAAACTCCTCTTATGCACCTTTAGACCCCAAAAAGAGCCCCCATATCCTCTTCCACACATCATATCTCTTATGTTCACCTCGTACTTGATCTTATTGCTTGGATTCTCTTCAAATGTGCGCATCTATCCTATATTTATAGTGTTTATGTGCTCACTTTTAGGGTCGAGTTGAACTTTATGGTTGGGTTGTTCGAAAAAAAAAATTCATATCTCCTCATTCATAAGGAGTTAGAGGGATTGTCATATACCATTGGAAAGGTCTAAAAATAATGTTTCCAACCATATAACCTATGCTCCCATTTGAGCTAGGTATTTAGAGTAAAAATGTCTTCAAAGATAGGCTATCCAAATTGAACTTCAAAAATCCAAAAACAATATTTCCAATAATCTTCATCTTGCAATATTTATCTAGGACATATGTAGTCTCCCCCTGCCTTTGAAATCAATGACAACAATATTTCCAACACAAATATGCCAAAGGAGGGGGGAGGGGGGTAAAACTTAGGAATATAATGAATAATTTCATGAAATAAAAATATCAAAAAATAGGATTACGTAGAAAGAGGGAAATGGGGAGGTAACTTAGTAAAAATAACTAAGTGTTAGGAGGTTGCAGGAATGTGGGTTGTGGTGTAAGTGTAGAACTTAGTAACTCTCGGTATAAATGACTAAGTGTTGAGAATGTTGCAGGAATACGGGTTGCCTGGTTAGGTGATGTAGAAAAATCACAATATGGGATCCTGCATCATCATTCTGTTGGAAAAATTGTCATTCATGTGTTGTCATTGATGTCAACAGTATATCAGTCAGCAGAAGATGTCAAAAAGTATGATCGAAAGATTAAATCACAGAAGGACTAACGCATTACACAGAGAAGAAATTCATGATTATTGTTGATCATGAAAAGATCAACAATGTTCCTATGATAAAAGCTCAGGAGGGTTAGCAAACACAGAGATCAAAATTCGGAAATAAAACAGTAAGCTTAGTAACCGTCTGATCAGAATTAGAAGCCTCGGTAATCGTTTGATCAAGAGGTTGACCATGTTGATCGTCTAATATAACACACATCGGTCATATGAGTGGCCGTGGGCTTGAGGACCATTCAAAGATCATATACGTTGGATTTGAGTGTCAAGGACCAACAGTCGTTGGATCCAGTCTAACTGCAAAGAGGATAAGGCTGAGATCCATCCTCCAACTTCATGAAACATAGAATCCTGACAAGATTTGGACCCTTGGATCACAGAGAGTTGTGGGTCATTGATTCAAAGAGTATATATGGTAGACCACGTCAGTAGACCATGTCAACAATGACACATGGTGCAATCAGACATTGACAAGTGTCAAGTTTATTCGGAATTTCAGGTACATGAAAATCACAAATCTGAGTGACACGTGGTAGCTACTCGACTCGTGACACGTCATCAAGTGACGTAATCAGTTACGTCACTCTGAGAGTTTATTCTTCGGGAGTTTTTACCATTGCACTCGCCCAATGTCATGAAGTCCCAAATGCCAGAGACCCAAAGTGGACATGAGATGTTCGATTTGAAAGATCACTTCAAGAGCATTCATGATCGTTGATTGTGCAGGAGGGTACATGTCAACGGATCGTGAACTTCTGGTAAAACTACTCCGGGAAAATGCAAATAATAAAGGTTTGATATTGCCAAAGGCCAGAGTCCCGAAGTGGAGGATAGTCGTTGGATTAAAAAGGACACGTGTTGTTGGATCGTGGACTCCGTGTGAAATGTTCTGGGAGAAAAGGAGAGTTTGAGAATTGAAATTCCCAAACACTGAAGTCCTGAAGTGGACATAAGTCATCTGATCTGAAAGATCCCTTCGGGAGTGCTCTCAACCGTTGATCATACTGAGAGTTGAGGCTTGAGAATTTCAAAGCCCGGAGACGCGAAAGGATCTCGATCGTTGATCAAGAAAGGGACACGCGTCAATAGATTAATAGTTTCAGGATATTTGAAATGTTGGAAGTCACGAAAACCCGAAGGGAAAAGTGTCGAAATTACGACAGCCATACATCTCATTGCTTGATTAAGTCATGGCCGTTGGATTAAGAAATAAAGGATGATTGTAAGGATTAATTATATCCATTGATATGGTTCCGATATGTAATGTGAGTCGTCTGATCTGATCGGAAATATCGTAATCGGGAGTTTTGAAAGGTTGGATGTAACGAAGACCCAAAGGGAAAAGTGTCGAAATCCCGTCAGTCGTCCATCTCGTCAAAAGAATGAATCATGACCGTTGAATAGATAAATTCTCAAGAGCTCGTCTCACCTAACGCGAGGTCACCATCGTTGGTCATATGCTATAAGAGTTTTAAAAGGAAATTATAATATGTCATTATATTCGATATGCCCGTGGTCCAGTAATGCTCGGTCATATGAAATGGCTTGAAGGAAGCGCCTCCGTAGAATTTGGTCTCTATGAAAATAACAGAGATTTTGGATCGAGTATAAAGGATTAAGTTTATCCATGATTGTGATCAATTTATGAAAAACCTTCTCGGTAAAATAAATAAACAGTAATTAAGACTAATTTATCGAAGAGGTGCGATCGTCGAAATGAAGGGACACAATTGTGTCACACTCACACCGTTTGAAGAGTATGTAATCATGGAAGAGTGTTGAGAAGAATGTGTCTCTGCAGTCCAGATCAGATGATCAAAAGCTGAAGCAAATTCCAGGAAGAAAAGCTAATACCTATGAATTAAGGGTGGTGCAAGGGTAGGTTGGTGCCTGTAGAGGGAGTTGGTGCTTCCTTATCAGTTGTAGCTTACTAAACAAGGGCTCGTAGCCTCCTACCAGTTGATGTCGGTAAACCAAGGTGTGGTTGCATCCTGATCAATTGGTTTTGATCAAAGAGTAAGTATATTTTCCTTCTATGTAACATGTAAAACAATTTTTGCAGTTAATAGAAAAGAGTGTGTGGTTTTCCCAATTGGGTTCCACGATAAAATACTATGTTAAAATTATGTTTGCATTAATAAATGAAAACTTTATATAATGTTTGTGTCACTGATTCACCCCCCCTCTCAGTGATAGGATATGATCCTTCAACTGTTATCAGAGAAGGTTCCTTCAGCATAATCTAACAAACTTGAAGGTAGATCCTAAAGATGGATCAACAAGAGGGAATGTCTAACAACAAAGCACCATTGTTCAATGGAGGAGGCTATGCTCTGTGAAAAATAAGAATGGAAAACTTCTTGTTGTCTCTTGGTTTGATATCTGGCAATCTGTTGTAGACGGTTACATTGCACCAACTACTCCACCCAAAGACTCTAGAGGAAATAAAATCTGTAATGACAACTCAAGAGAAGCTAATGGAATTCTAGCAGGGTTGACTAATTCTATATGTGTGAAAGTTATGCATTGCAAATCAGCCAAAGAAATATGGGACAAATTGGAGGTTGTATATGAAGGACATGACAAATTCAATGAATCGAAACTACAGACCTACATAACTCAATTTGAAAATGTGAAAATGAAATAAGAAGAAAATATTGCTGAGTACTTTCATAGGGTAGATGAAGTGGTTAACTCAATTATAAAGGCAGGAGAAGAAGTTACAGATAAACTCATTGTGCAAAAAATACTAAGGTCATTACCTATGAGATATGATGAAAATATTTCTTCAATTGAAGATAGATTTGATCTAAGCACACTCAAAGTTGATCAACTCCATGGAATTTTTACAGCATATGAAATGAGAACAGGAAATGATAAATCAGAAAAAGATGAAACAACTTTCAAAGAATCTAAGAAAAATATAAGTCAGAAGCAAAAACTTCAATCCTTCCATCATGAAGAATCTGATGTGGAAGAAGCAAAATTCATTAGAAAACTTCAGAAAGAATCTGGGAAGTACAAAGGCAAGCTTCATTTCAAATGTTTTAACTGTGGAAAAGTTGTTCATTTTGCATCCAAGTGTCCCTATCCCAAGGAGGACCCTGAAGAGAAAGAAAATAAAACCAAGCAATACCAGAAGAAGGAAAAACCCAACTACAAGAAAAAATTCTACAAAGGGAAAAAGAATTTCTACTCAAAAGAAGAAAATAGCAGCTTGTCAGAGTCTAGTGACAACGATGAATCTGATGATGATGAACTCATTTTATTAGGTATTGAAGAATCTAATGAGATAGAAAAAATTAAACATGAGAAGGATTTAGAAGATGAAGCAGAATTTAATATGGAGGAAGAACTTCTCAGTGCCTTGGATGAATTAAGAAAATACAAAACCAGATATAAACAGTTAAAAAAAATTGTAGTTGAACAAAAGGAAAAATATGAACAAGACGAAAAGGAGATGGAAAAACTTATGAGCAATTTGAAAAAACAAATCTTAGAAGAAAATAAGATCGAAGAAAGTCTGGAAAAGTCTCCTAAGGAAAAAAAAAATAACTGTTGAAAGAATGGAGGCAGAAATAGTTCATCTAAAAGAGGAACTGGATGCAAAAATCATTCAAACAAAATATGAAAATAGCTCTAAAATATTAGATAAGATTATTACCACGCAAAGGGATTCAGGTAATAAAAATGGATAGGTTATTCTCAAAAGGAAAGTCATGTTAACTCAAAATCTTATGCAGATGTTCTCCTTAGTACATTCAAGAAGAAAAATGAAGAGAAGATAAGTAATGATCAGAACTCCAAAAGATTACTTCCACCCATCAGGAAGGAATATGAGACAATACCAAAGAAGTTTTACCAAAATAGGTATCCTTGCGTTCTCCTTGGTTATTTTTTTGCATGCTCTAATTTTGGACACAAAGCTATAAATTGTAGAGCATATAGAAAGAAAAATCTGAAGGTTAAGAACCATACCCTTAAGGATAAACAAGTAGAAAATCGAGTTAAAATTAGAAACTATAACTTCTTTGCACCTCTACAAGAAGGGGACTTACAATGCTTCATATGTCATAACCATGGACATAAAGCCATTAATTGCATATTAATGGAAGTCTCATAACAACCCAAGTTCATTAGAGAGAAAAAAGAAACTTTGGAGAGTAAAAACATCAAAAGAGGAATGTCTTATTTCCCTAAAAGCTCAAGATAAAAAGGATCTCTGGTATGTTGATAGTGGGTTCCCAAAACATATGACTGGTAACAAGGAAAAGGTTTTAGACTTAAATAAACAAAAAGGTAAAGTTACATTTGGTGATAATGCTTCAAGTAACATACTTGGGAAAGGCATTGTGAGCTTGGGAAAAGACAAAGCTAGAAATGTACTACTTGTCAATAAATTGAAGCCTAGTTTATTAAGTGTTAGTCAAACCTGAGATCAAGGGCACTTCTACATCTTTGATTCCCAAAAATGTGATATTAGGAGAGAAGACACAGGAAAATTAGTTGGTATTGCTCCTAGAACTCCTGAAAATGTATATATACTAGATACAAAATTGAATGAGTGTCATATAAATTCAGTAGATGAAAGTTGGCTATGGCATAGAAGGTTGGGGCATATTAACTTTGAAAATCTTATGAAAGTCATCAACCTTGGTGCAGTAAGAAAATTTCCAAAGATCATAAAACCCTCAAATGTTATGTGTAGACATTGTCAACTAGGGAAGCAAAATAGAATAAGGTTCAAAGCAAAAGAATACACAACCTCTAAACCTTTAGAGCTTGTTCACACTAGCCTATGTGGACCTACGAGAACCAAGAGTTTGCAAGGAGACTCTTACTTTATGTTGTTCATTGATGACTTTACTAAAATGAGTTGGATATGTTTTCTCAAAGAAAAATCAGAAGCACTCAACAAATTCAAAGCCTTTAAAACCCTTGTTGAAAATGAAAAGGAGACAAAAATCAAATGTCGTAGATCAGACAATGGTGGTGAATTCACCTCAAAAGAGTTTGATGTTGTTGGCACAGGGGCAGACCTAGGTTTCAATGCTACAAGAGAGCACCAACAAAACCCCAACTACCGGCCCTTTCGGCAACACCTGCGAAGCCGATGAAGTCTCACCCGAGGTAGAGGTAGGGGTGGTTGCAAGACTCAGGTGTCTGGAACCTTAGCTGGGACACAGATCTGGGATTATATCTCTTATAGAGCACTCAGCATCGATCATTCATCATTATTCAATCCTTATTATACTTCACAGATAGAACAGAGCATTGTAGCATTCACTTAGATCTAAGGTATCTTAGTACTTAGTAACAGTAAAACAGATTAGATTCAGTAGATCAACACTAAGCATCTTCATACATATCAAATCTTCTATTCATACACATCTAATAAGCACAAATCATAAATATATCCATCTAAATATATCGAATCACTTAGCAAAAGAAAAGATAAGCACAACAAGTCAAGGCACAAAGCATAACACACAGATTTACGTGGTTCACCCCCACCCTGGGGCTACGTCCACCAACTCTTCTTCTTTATTATCGTCGATCAATCGGTTACAAGAAAAAAGCTGTAGAAACCCTTACTTCACAAAGGACAGAAGATCTATGTAGCTCGCTAGATCCTTCTTCCTCTCCTTTCAGCACACATCCTTCTATATCTTCACACAGGGACTTGCACTAAGCTTTGCAAGTCTATACAGAATGCACAAAACTCTTGATCACACAGATCCCTTCTTGGCACTTATCCTATATCACATAGATACAATACAATACTCCTCTACTAGATGCTTAGATGTTTATTTATACATTACAAAAGTGGGCCTAAACGTGGGTAAACCCACGGGTCGACATCCCTTTCCCATTACATTGTCTCAAAACCCAAAAAGGGACCCGAAAGTGAGCCGAGATCCCCTGATCTTTGCTTTCTCTAGCGCTCCATATTCGACGGGCTATCGAAGTCCCAAAAACAGTCAAATATGTTCAAAACTTGGTCAAGGGACAACAGGCCCCCAACACTCACCTGTGACTTGTCCCGAGTCACTCTAGTCTTGGTAATTCTTCCTCGAATGCCTCGAGCTTGGCTTAAGCTACTTCGACCTGTTGCAATGCTACTGCCTCTTTCTCAGTGAATTCCTAGATGAGTGCATCATTGACTGGTCCTTCTAGGCATTGTTCTGCTGCACTCACAACTTTTTCAAGTTCTACTCCTTGGCTTTCAACTTCAGTGAACAGTTGGCATGCCTTCTCTTGCATTGGTCGAAGTCATTGAGAGACTTCCATCACTTTGGTCTGGATTGTGTGGATCTGTTGTTGGTTCATGCATTGCTCTAGAAATATCTTCATCCTTTCGACTATTGACAAGGCCTTTAGTTGCGCCTGTAACGTATCTGCATGATGCTTTGCTTCTTGGAGTTGTGACTCCAACGCTTGTAACTCTAGATTCTCCGTGAGGTTTTCATAAGTCTGAGCACTCCTAGAGCTCAGCTTCTTGCACTCCAAGGCAAGGGATTTTATTCTGCCAACTGTGTTGCAAGTAGTTGCCTCTCTTAGGTCTCTAATTTCTTGAGGGGTCTCGAACATAGTATGAAGTTCCAGGTCTGTGATGTGCTCCTGAAGTTGTTGGATCACTTCTTCAAGTTGTGCCACCTATTGTGGAATTTGTTCTTCAACTATCACTTCTATGACGGTCACAGAGCGAAGTGCTTTATTGACCAATTCCTTTACTTCTAGATACTCTGCGATCAACTGCTCCTTGCTCTATTGAAGCTCTGCTTTCTCTTTGTCCCACTATGCTTGAAGAGAAATTTTTTCTCATTCGGAAGAACTGTGTTGCTCGACAAGTACTCCATGTACCTATGTCAAAGCCTGGATGGCTTGCGTTGTCTCTTCCTGAGATCATTGAAGGCCATCTTCAACTTTATCGGTGATCTGGTGCAATTGGGTTGGCTCATCTCCTGGTTCTATTTTTCATGTTGTCAGAGGCACAATGGAGACTGCGTAGCTAGACTGGAGTGCCCACTGCACTCCTTGGAGTTCAACCTCGATACTATTATACATCTGCTCCTGCTTCACCTCTTTATTCTCTAATACATCTTGTGAAGCATCGTTCAAAGTTGCAATGATGAAATTAAAATCATCCAATGTGAGGGTAGTCTGCATCTTGGTTACAAGGGTTCTAGGTTTCTTTCGGGAGGAAGATTTCGGAAACAAAACCTTCCTTTTCTTCGACGATTCTTCTTCGTCCCTAGGTAGTGGTACTTTGCCTTTCTGTTGTTCAATTTCTGCACCTTCGATCTCTTCACCATCACCCCCTTCATCTGGTGAAATGGATGCAGTCCTCATAGATGTGTTGTCTACATTGTGAACCTCTTCAGGATTCTTCATCATGCTTGGTCTGGGTGTATCCTGTGTAGCTTTTGGGATATCTACGTCAAACAAATCTACAGGGTTGGATGAAATAAGGAGGTACGCCAACCATTCCTTACTGATTTCCTCTAAGTCTTCCTTTGTTATCTTGGAATATGACTACAACGGTTGCTTGTGCTCATCAGCGTGCATTGTTATATAAATGAAGTGGCAGTCTGTGATGAACTTCATTAAGGGTCGAAACTTGTGGAGGGTATTCGGGGTCATCCGAGGCTCAGACTAGATGGCTTATTTTAACTGGTTGTAGTAAGTATGGAAGACAGCATTGGATTGCCACTACTTGTTCATATCATAAGAGTACCACAAGATACTGAACTTCACGGCCAAAGGTTCAAAGGGCTCGATGTCAGGGAAGGTTGCACCTTCCGACATTTCCCATGCAATGAATGAGATTAGGATGAGAAGCTAGCTAAAGTGGAACTCATTCCCTTGGTCTTACGCTTCTCTACAATCAAGCTCCAGCTGGTTTACAAGGTACTGCACCCAATTCATCTGTAGTCACTCCGCGCACTTTCCTGCAAGGTCAACTACGAATCCAGTCACTTGGGTGGGCTGGTTCTTGCGAACTATCTTGTCTGTGATCAGCTGACATGCGAGGCACACTGCTCCATTCTGGATAGAGGTTACCTTGTAACCTCACATGTCCTTCTTGACATCGCCATAAGTATCTTTAATTCTCTGCGCTAATGCTCGATCTGAGGTCTTTCTAGGGTAAAAATATTGTGGGTCAGGGCTATACATGCTCAGCCATGTGATCTGATTGATCAAGGTTGGATCCACAATGATGAAACGGTTCAACCATAAGTAATCTTCGTGGTAGAAAGATAACAGCAATTTCACGCATGTGTTTACTTCCTAGTGTCAGTCGAAGTGTGGGATCTTCATCACATTGAGTACTAGTGTGGACTGTGCGAGGTTCTGGGTCCATGACTATGGGATAATATTTGAATTATTGCCTTTAGTCTTGGTCAGATACTTGTGCGGGGTGAGCATGTTGTAATCCTTCCTATCGCAAACATTGAATTCACTGAACTTCAATGTTGTGAGCTTATCCTGGTCGGCTCGAACTACATGTATCCCTTTCAGGAGGTACATCGTGACCAAATCATAGTCAAAATATTTGGGCACACTATCTTGGTTGATGGTGCCTCTTAGAGGGGGTATGTAGGCAGGTAGAATGCTCGAAAACAGCTTGGCATTCGCAATGTCGTCTCTGTGCTTCGTTCTTGCCTCTGTCATGGTTCTGGAAGTTCCTATTCCATGAGCAGTCGATGGAGAAGCTTGGACTCCTCCTATTGATGATGCTTGCACACCTGCAGACATCCTTCTTTCTGACATGACTTTCTCAGTCTTCAGATCAATGAGTAATTCCTTCGCAGATTCTTCAAGGGCACTAAGCTCTTCGAACATACGCGCTTGGGATAAATTATCAGGGTCACAATGATATCAAACACTGCTCAGGAATGAACAACAAGGATGTGATAATCACTATATACACTTTCTAGTCTGTGGGATTCAAATCCTCAGTTGGCAAAAGTTTTCTTCGAGCATGGCACGACGAGATAAATAGGCGATCTTGGCAACAGTTTTCTTTGCAACGGGTATGCGCCTCATTAATTTGTTTTATGCCCATTATGGCGCGGTCCGATGGTCTGGTGATGAGCCATCAATGATTTTTGATCCATTTGGAGAAGCAGTCGAATGGATATATCATCCTCTAACGGCTATATAGCTTCACCACGGTGAAGTGGCCTATGTCATTGTTCTGATATCTCGACGAAGTTCAAATTCTGCAAGTTTTCCATTTGTGAGGTACCCTCAGGAACCTGTTGTAACCTTTCAATATTAGCCTTCTTCTCCATGAGCTTCGTCTCGGTGGTTCTTTTCACATTCTGATTCTTATTTTCCTTGGACATAGTCACTTCGCGCTGCTGAGATTCTCTCCTAAGACTCAAGTGTAGTACTTCTTCTATATTTGAGACAGATACT
Organism: Picea engelmannii; assembly: GCA_009831015.1. NCBI lineage: Eukaryota > Viridiplantae > Streptophyta > Pinopsida > Pinales > Pinaceae > Picea > Picea engelmannii. Next base: position 201,490 of record ML806295.1, read on the forward strand.
TCAATCTTCTGTGAGTCCTCTAATGTTCATGTAGCTTTGACATCTGGGCTTCTAGTGTCAAATAGCTTCGATCTGTTCTCTTGTTCTTTAATCAACTACGCCATCCTTATGTTCATGAAATATTTTAACTCTTGTCTCTGTTGTTCTAAGACTTCTTCTTCTTCCTTCTTTCTGGCTTGATCTCTTTCAATCCAAGGTTTTCCAAGTAACATAGTAAATGGGGCGTTGTCCTCAATAAACTTGATAATCTCAAAATCTTCTTTTGTCAAAGTTCCATTGACATTCATAGGTATATGAGTGAGCCTCCTACATAGGTTTACCAGTTTCCCTCTGAATAACCTTATTCCTCTTAATGAAGGGATCATAGCAAGCCTTAATATAGCTTCCCAAGTTCTCCCTAGCATAATTTTCACTGGTGTTTCTTCATCAAGGACAGAGTCAATGTCGAAGTCTCCTATTCTTGATTCAATGCATTATTTTTCTTTAAATATCTTTGATAGCCTAACATGTCAGTGATCATTCAAGGTGTCTTTCATATGCAGCAATACCTTCTTTGATTCTTGTTGGGGTTCTACTATTTCTGGATCTACCTTAGGGTTTTCTTCATTCAAATTCATTCTTTCAAGCTTAGTAATCATTCTAGGGCAATCCAATACTTCATGGTCCCAAGATTTGCAAGATAG
>ML806296.1:10001-20796 GCA_009831015.1 Picea engelmannii
TATTCTTAAAATTCAGAGTACACTTTACCCGCCCGTTAATAACAAGCAAAATCATTACTTATGAATACATAATTTCTATTTTGAATAGTCATATAACTAATTTCTAATTATGAAGAAACATACCACATTCCCCTGAAATTTTATGCCAATTTTACCGTAGTACCTAATTTCTCTATTGATTTAAAGGCGTCATTTTACAAATAAAAGATAAATACGTGTAAAATGTATAAGTTTATTATTTTCTTTTCACCATGAAATTTAAATTATTTTTTTTGTTGTTTTTAAGAAATGATTTAAAAAAATCACATTATAAGCACAATTTAATTACTATGAAGAAGGAAAGGTTCCTTGTAATTCATCAAAAATGTTAAATATTTAGTATCATGGTTAAATTAATGTTAGATACAAGAAAAATTTAATTACTGTAAAGAATGATTTTTTTTTTTAATTGATCAAACATGTTAAAGATTTAGTATCATGGTTAAATCAATGGTAGATAGTAGAGAAAGATGCCCTTCATCATATTAATATGGTTAAAAACACTATTATAATTATTTTTAACAAGATCATGTTGAATCATAGAAAGAATAAAGATTAAAAAAAAATCAAATTATTAAAATCAAATTATAATACTTATGTAGATATTCTATTTCAATAGTGATAAAATGTACAAACAAAATATCCACTCCATGAGTGTAGAGTTTTATTGACTGTGACTACCTACTCAAAACAACCTTAAAAAAAATTAAAATTAGACATGTTCAGATAGGGAAAATAACAATTTTGATTGAAAATGAAACAAAAATAGGAAAAAGAAAACAACCACTAAAATCAAGATAGATGAATGTGGGCATGAGAGAAAGAGTTTCAGTCACTAGCTTCCATATCCTTCAAGGATCATAAATAAAATAATTACTATTAATAACAAATTGTTATGAGTATCATAGTGAAAAATGATAATAGTCAATAGGGTATATCATGAAAAACAATTTATTTTAAAATTCTTGATCTATAAACTCGTTATAATTGATTTTTCTAACTTTTTTTAATAACAAAAAAATCTAGATTAAGAGTCTTCTGGAAAATGAAACACAAACAAAATGACGAAATGACTAAATAACTAAAATAAAATTGTCGAGGGGCCCGCACGCACCGGTGTAGATGGATTGGCAAGTGCCGTGTAAATGGAAGGAAATTTGTAAAATGAAGTCTCATGTTCGATTCTCACCCGGATTTACTCGTGCCCCATTCTTGTGGGCTCGGTGGTTGCACATGGGGTTATAGTGGTAGCCAACGGGGATCGACCCGTGTCACGCGAATACAAGAACCGGGGATCGACACATGTCACGCACGCGAGTACAAGAACCGGGGATCGACCCGTGTCACGCGAGTACAAGAACCGTTGATGCAATAGATATTCTCATCTCCAAGTTATTCAAACACAGGAACAACATATTAACTCAAGCAGCTAAATTCATCTAGGTCTATAGAGGAGAGCATTAGATATCCCATAATGAATTATTTCAAGTCATTAAATAGGCTTCATCATATGTAATACCATGGGAAAATACCATGGATTACCTAATACCATAGGCCCATAAACAATGAATGCTAAATGTATCATTCATCATATCAAGGTTGACCTAACTACTTTATGATTAGCACATGATTAACCTAACATTCAGCTTAAAATTGACTTGGGAAACACCTACCATTCTCAAAGTTTATTAACAATGGTATTGGGAACTAAGTGGTAGTTGGGAGGAGACACCTAAAAATCAAGCCATGTTGATTTTGATGGTTGAAATTCCCACTAATTGTAATTTCTTAGACCACCTGTTAATGCTACAAGTCACAAGTACATTAGCAAAAAAAACAAAATGTAACTATTTAATTGTTAATTATTAGATATTATATACTATAATTATAATGATGTATATTATATAATATATATCAATTAAAAATGTATAATATACTATGTTATATAATATATAATATAATCTTCAAATGAGTTTAGTAGCCTCATCTAAATCACCATTTTCTTGTTTAAATTGAATTTTTGAATGCATACATGGATTCAACACCCTAAAATCCCCTTCTCAAATTATACACATTCAACCAATCAAATGTTGAGTTCCAACCATTTTTGCCCTCATTTCAAGCAATTTTAAATATTATATATATAAGTTGTTAAAAAAATAATTCATTGTTTTATATATTTAAATATTTTAATCTCTTTGAGTTAATTCTAGTAAATGAGTTGTGTGGTTATTATGAATGAGGCATTTTGCTCTTCCATTAAAATTTTCTTTTAAACAATTAATAATATAATAAAATTTACAACCTTAGTGGGTCTAAAGTTGAAGAATATATGTTTCTTTCTAAGATGTCACAAGTTCAAATCGAGAGGAAGTTAGGGTATGTATATCTTCGTATACTTTAGCAGTGAAATAGCTAAAACTAGGGGGTCCCTTGTTCCAAAAACAAGGGGATGGTCCACCATGACCTTAAAATTAGATTATTATTATTATTTTGTATTGATTTCATTTTGAATATTTATATTATAAAATATAATATTATAATATATATAAAGTGTTAAAAATTTCAATTCATTGTTTTATATAGTATTTAATTAGTTATTATATATTAATTTTATTTTAAAATAATTTTAATATGATTTGAATTAATGAAATAGTGACCATAATAAAATATTCTATATTAAATATTGTAAGAATATTTATGATATTTTAAGATTATATTATTAAAATCTTAATCAAAGTGAGTTTTATATGTAATTTACTATTTTCAAATAAAAATATAACACATAATCAATTTTGACTTGTGTAATTGTAAGTTAATGATTATAATTAACTTAACTTTTTTTAATTTTATTAGTTATTTATTGCTATGACCTAAATAGTGAATAGTAAACATAAATTTTGACTTGTGTAATTGTAAGTTAATGATTATAATTAACTTAACTTTTTTTAATTTTATTAGTTATTTATTACTATGACCTAAATAGTGAATARTAAACATATCATTAATTGTATCAAAGCTAACCTAACTACTTTATAACAAATTCAAGGTTAACCCAACATATTTACCAATGTTAGTAAATATGATAAAACTTAAATATATTTTACATTTAATATTATTATTTATCTTTAAATATTTAGAATATTCATGAAAACTTTTTTCTTAATAACTTAACACACGATGTTTGTTAATCGTAATATTTTAAGTTTAGATGATCATCTTCATTTAGCATGCATATTCAAAAGTTCTACAAATTTAGTTGAAATTTCAGTGACTAACATGAATATGCCTTGTTTATTTATAACATAAAAATAATTTAGTTAAAAATGTTATTCCTTATTATAAAATATGATATTTCTTAGTTAATAATTAAAAGTATTTTTAATAAAAAAAATTAATGTAGAATAGAAAGTGTACAAGTCATAACATATTTACATATTTACAGATAATAAATCTAATCTTAATTTTTTTATAGTTAAATATGGATTTTTACTTAGATATATCTTAAAAAAAATAAAAAAATTGCATAATATAAAATTGATTAAATTTTAAAGTTGTTATCAATCAATAATATACAAAAGTTTAAGAGAGTAGCCAAAATCAAATTGGACAACTTATTTTAATGCTTTACATAATAATATGGTGGATGAATTCTATCCATAAAGGTTTAAGAGAGTAGCCAAAATCAAATTGGACAACATATTTTAATGGTTTACATAATAATATGGTGGATGAATTCTATCCATAAACTATAGTTGACTATGTTATCTATAATATCACTTTATTTAATTAAAAATTTAAGCTTTGTATATTAAATAATTATAAATTTTATTGACCTTTAATTGGAATTCTAAATATTGATTTGCATAAAAAAACTCATATAATAAGGGATTCTAATAGTGAAAAACAATGAGTTTGTGATAAAAACAAGGTAAAGTGTTTTGTAAGTGATTTAAATAACTAATAAAGTATGCATCTAAGTAACAAGAATACTTAAGAAATTGATCATATTGTTCAAACAAAGTTACCAACTTGTACTAACAAGTATTCATCTAAAACTTATTTAAAAAAACAAAAAAACAAATAAGTCATATAACCAGAAAGTAAGTAGACACTAAGGAGATAATATCACATATGATTTCCTATGAGATAAATAAAATTAATCCTAAAATTTAAGTAGTAGTATATCCTATATTTTGAGGATGATAATAATCATCTACGATATGATGGTGAGTCCATATTCAAAATACTACTAATGAGAAACACAATTTCTTCTTAGGTAACTTATCATATTCTAGGAGAACAGGAGGCACAAAACTATCATGCCCATGGATTTGGCTATGGTGTTAACTGCATTCACAAACCAAGGCCCCTCTCTGTGGAAAGTTCTAACATCATACTAATTTGAGTGATGTAGGCATGTGAGTGATGTATGCTAGGATAAATGTGGAGCTCTAGGAAACTAAATTTGTTTTGCAAGTAGTTGAACCCCAAAAATACATCATTCATTGTAGATATGCCAACTCTAGCCCCATTTTATACCTTACACTTAGATCTATAAGTGAAATTTGTCACATGTCATATCTATATAATACTATGTAAATCTTGTAGGATTCAAGTTGCTTCTTTGTATCCTTTTTTTTTAACTGAAATGGGTGTATTTATATTATATTAAAAAAATAACCAAAATTCAAAAAGATACGTGTGGTAGGGTGCAAGCACCTATGTTGCTTCCATGGAAGAAAAAGTACCTATCTATGTCAGTGAGAGTTATAGCCATTGTTTTGTATAAGCTACAATTTTTCCATGTGAAAATGGAAATAAACCTATTTAACAACAACAAAAATTTACAATTCATAAAAACCTATAGCTAGATGTAGGGATGTGGTGGTTCATCCTATTGAGTTGCTAGATTCTCCTCTGTTTGTTGTGCTTCTTCATAGCACTGAGACTGGTTCTCTTCTAGACAAACACGACTTGATAATACTGGTGCCATTGGGACATGTTGATTGCTACTAGCATCAGAGTGGAAGGTTGAAGGTAATCATGATTCATTTGTGCCTGCAGAGTGATCTTGTTGTTGGGGATTTCCGAGACGTTGGGTGAGTGCTCCCATCTTCCTACTATTTCGGTTGACCCCCCTGAGGACAATTTCCAATTCTTGGTTGTGTTTGATTTCCTGTTGCTGCATCTGAGACTGTATGTTGACCATAATTTTACAGATCACCTAGTTTTTGTAACATCCCGCTCTGGCGCACTTACAAAACTTATTCTTTGAGGACACTTGCTCGCAAGTGATCTGGAATTTTCTGATATTAATACATTTATGCTGGATTATGATGCGTTCTGATAGACGACATGATGTTTTACTACTTGATGTAGACAGGTGCTGCTGACTCAGTTTCATTGAGTGTGTAGGGTTTCAGACCTTGAGGATGCAGAGGCATCGGTGGAACCCCCTTGGACTCTGGATTGAGTCAGGGAGTGTCCTATTTGGGTTGATTCATTACGGTGATATTGCTTTGTTTTTTATGATATGATATTGATTTTATGATATGTTATTGACGTTCTGACACGATGGTTGATGATGCAGGATGACGATAGCTTGCCGACCAGACTCACGTATGGAGTAAAGGGGCCACACACGAGTTCCAGAGAGGTTGAGGGAGAGGTGTGGACAACAGCCCTGCCACAGCCTACTAACACTCCAGTCGTGGCTCGAACTATAGGTTAACGATTACCTAGTTCGAGAGGATCCACGATGCCATGAGGGAAGACTGCGACAGTCGCTCATGATGATTCTAAGGGGCACACAATAAGGCGGGGGCCTTATTCCTTAGAGCCCTTAGTCTCCCACGAGTTCACCTGGCAGAGTGTTGACTCCAGGGGTTATAGATGTCTACCAATCAGTCAAGTCAGCAAGTGGCACCCTTGGAGCACGTGGTGCATCTTGAAGGGAACGTCCCGCAAAGAAATACAAGTCAACGAGTGGCACCCTTGGAGCACGTGGTGCATCCTAAAGGGAAAGTTGCGCAACAGAAGCAAAAGAGGCGAGTGGCACCCTTGGAGCACGTAGTGCATCCTGAAGGGCACGTCGCATTGATGGTGATGATGAGACAAACCTAGATGACCCTGAGACCTTAACGCCTTTAGAAATTCTAAAAACAACTCCCCTAATGAATTGTCACCCAGTTCAAATCTAAACCTAAATTTAAAACATCTGAAAGATAAAATTTTGATAAGCCCTAAGAAAGATCCTACAAAAATAAACATGAGGGCGTAACCTAAAACCCTCCTATGTGTTAGTTAAAGTCTTCTTAAATTAAAGGGGGGTAAAGTAATGAGGGAGATAAATTAATTGAAACCCATGGTTTTAAATGATAAAGAAGAAATAAAACTAATTAAAGTGTGGAAGTATAAAAAGTTAGGATTTAAATATATATATATATATATATTGAAAAGACTATTAGGCGCATTTATCTTTTTGGGTTTAAAATAAATAAATAAATAAATAAATAAAAAGAGAGAAATGAATAATAGAAATAAGGAAACTTGCAATAAAGGAATCTTAATAATGGAAAGTAGGGGAGATAGGGTAAAAATAACAAAAAGGAATCAGCAATTAAGGAGTTACTAAAAATCAGCAACTTCATTTTAGGAAAGCCATTAAAAGCATGAGAGGGGATCTAGGAACCCTAGGAGTAATTTTAGGAGAGACTTTAGGGGGGGTGAGGGAATTGAGTCTTTTAATTATTATAAAGAAATTCATTTTTGGAGAACCGTGGGGATGAGTGACACTTAGACGGCAGAGAATTTTTAGAGGTTTGTCATTAAAAATTAATCTAATAATGATTTAGGAAAGTAGGTGGGTCTCAAATTCTATAAAAGAAGGGGAAAATAAGGAAGAAAAGGGGAAATGGTTAGCGTAACGTTACGCTGCTGGATTGTGGCTTGACTGATTGCTCGTGAGGAGTTGGGTCTTTTCTCAGTTGTATTGGAGTGGTAGCTCCGCCTTTGAGGCGAGCTGAGAAGCTAGTCTTATCTCTGGATCTTGTGTGGCCCCTTTCCGGCTTAGGGGGCTAAGGGGGGAGCAGAGTAGCCCTAGCGATTGGCTGGGAGGTACCGGAGAGGTCAATACGGTTGGCGAGCGGGAGCGGCACAGAGCACGAAACATGGCGCGGAGCATGGGACGTCTTCCGAAGCCGGCGAGAGGCAACGGTATGGATTTTTATATTCTGGTAGAGTAGATTGTCTAGTTATTCTCTTAGGCGATTATGATGCATTATATGTAATATGTTGCTTCAGATGTTGTGGTTCATTTTCGTATGCTACGGCGATATCGTTCTGGAATCTTTTGTTGGGTTAAAATTGTTAGTGAATGTGGATTTATGGAATTTTCGTTTTTATATTTCATTGCTGTTGATGATGGTAGTGACACGTTTTTGGGAAAAGGATGTACTGTGTGGGTTTTCCTTTTTGTTATCGGGCGTTCTATATACCGTGGGCATTATTATATTGAGCGTCCTGCATTCGATTGGGCATTCCTGGAGATTGATTCGGCATTTATGCATTCTGGTTTTCATTTATGCATTCATAATTTCGATTGGGCATTTTCCTTCTGGATTGGGCATTGGGCATTCTGGATTCGTTGGCATCCATGGACTGCTGATTCGTTTTACCTCTGTGTATGGGCGTTTTACATTGATATGTGTTTTCCATTGGTGTATGGGCGTTTTACATTGATCTGCGTTTTCCATTGGTGTATGGGCGTTTTACATTGATCTGCATTTTCCATTGGTGTATGGACGTTTTACATTGATCTGCGTTTTACATTGGTGTATGGGCGTTTTATTTGTTGTAGGCATGTATGGGTGTTTTACATTGATCGATGGGCGTGTATGGGCGTGTCTGGGCGTTTTACATTGATTTTCGTTTTACATTGGTGTATGGGTATTTTATTTGCTATAGGCGTGTATGGGCGTTTTACATTGATCTATGGGCGTGTATGGGCGTGTATGGGCGTTTTACATTGACCTGCGTTTTACATTGTTGTATGGGCGTGTAATTGATCTGCGTTTTACATTTGAGTATGGGCGATTTTTGTTTTGCAGAGGGGGCATTAATGTAAAACAGTGTGCGTTTTTGTTACAACATTACAGACTGTGTTTTGTCTGCGTTAACACCCGTTCTGCATCCTGATTGTTGTGTCTATTAACAACCTCTGTCCGCGTGATTAAATCCCCTTTTCTGCGCCCACCAGTCATATGTTCATTCGCCGTTGTCATAATTGTTTTTATTACACCTGAGTCGATGGTAAGAGGGGCGTTCCTGCCCGACTGTATTTGGTGATTTCCTTGTTCCTTGAGTTTCGGTATAAATTTCCCCCATTTGCACCTTGGTGGGACTTATGTTCAAATCGCCTTTCATTGCTAACTATAGGGTCCTGCTATTTTAATGCGATAGTGTTGATAGAGCGAACCGCATGGCTATCCTTTGATATTCTCTTTATAGTTCCCATTTGTTAGTGATAACCACGCATTGTATTTTCCTTGCCTTCTTGCTGAATACTAGGGTAGGCTTAAAAGTAGAGGGTTCGGTCATTTACCAAACATGGTTCAGAGCTCATATAATTAAAGGATTTAGTAGGTTCAACTTACAACGCTAGAATTTCCTTACCATCTGATTTAAAAGGTTTTCCCTCGATTTTAGTTGTCATGGTAAAACATCGTATATTTTATTACCAACTTTTGTAACGAGAAGCCTTCTCTATATTGACTATTTATTTATTGTTATTTTAATTATTGTCATCCTTAACATTGTTATTTTGTCATTCTCGAATATTCTTAAAAGGTGTCATTTTAAATCTCGTTAGTTTTATATATTGTCATTTTAAATATGAGGTTATATTGAAAATTCCAAATATGATGTTACCTTTAATTAAGATGTTATTTTTAAATGTGAAGTTATATTGTTACTTCCAATCATGATGTGACTTATAATTACGATGTCATTCTATTTGCATTGCATGGGTTCTTTATGAATTTCCTTTTTATAGTAGGATGGAAGGTAGCATAGTTTGTTAAATGCGATCCTAATATAAAGACAATTACGTGGTAGTTTTGTCCAAGTTAGGAATTTTAGTGGTTATGCATTAATTGGTTATGCATTGGTTATGCCTTATTATTCGATAATTGTTTCTCTTTTCATTAAATTGTTATTCCTTAATAATAAATGGTTATTCTCTAAATGGTTATTCATTAATTTCTTTAATCTATTCTAAGAGTAAATACATGGATAGTATGGTCAAGATTTGGTAGCTCCATTGTTAAAATAACAACAAAGGTCAGGTCATTATTATTTTAGTTAAATGATTGGTGATATAGAAGGCGATGACCTGGATGTGATATGGTGATGTTAGGGTAATATATTTAGGCAAGGGATAATGTTATGGCATACATAATTATCGTCGAATGATTGTTTATGGACCTTGGTCTTGTGCTGATGTAGAAATGTAATGATACGATTTTATTTTTAAGGATATCATAAATGGTGTTCGTAATGTGTAAAGGTATTGTTTAGGAAATGTTGTTACAGTAACACGTAAAGGAATGTCTTGAACAATGGTTATAAATTTTGTAATTGTGATATATTGTTTGAAATTGTAATTGTATTGTTCATGCCATATCAATAAATTACAAATGTTAGAGTTGATATCATCGAAATAGTGATCATTGTCTGATTTAAAATATATTATTGTAATTAGGCATGTAATGGTATGGATTATCTTATTGCAATTGCAGTGTAAACTTTTTTTATTGATAAAACATATATGGTGGAATGTCCTGGATTTACACGCAATAAATTACTAGGAGTTAGTAAATGAGAGTTGATGCCCCTGTAATTAATGTTGAACTTGGGTGTTCGTTGTCGGAGTCCTTCTTGTCGTGCGCCTTCCATAAAGGACGTAGTCATCCTTCTTGGTTATGTTGTACTTGGTAGTATTCAGTTGGTTGCTTGGTCGATTTTGTTGGGCGGGATATAGACACCTCATGTAGTTTAGTATATATGTTTGTGTGTGTGATTTTTCTGTGTAAGGAATCCAGTGCTGTATCAAGAGTCTCGAGCCCTTTAAAGGCAGGGTTTCCACTCTTGCGACACACCTGACAGAGATTACTAGTTTCTGCCTGAGCAGTCGGCCAGGAGCATGTCTAATCTTCTTTCGAGAAGACATAAGACTAAAAGCCCTGCTTTTCTGTGCAGAAATAGTAAACTCTACTGTTGGATTCTTCCTTCTGTGACTGTACTGTACTTAACACCTGGTGTCGTTTTCTGCTTACAGCTGCTAGTTGTATGCCTTATGTCTAGAGTCGTTCATTGCTTGTGGTCACTGTGATATGTCGGGATCGTCTTGTTGTGTTCATCGTGCTTGCGCCTTGTTCTAGGTCGGGTTACTAGTTTCTGCCTGAGCAGTCGGCCAGGAGCCTGTCTAATCTTCTTTCAAGAAGACATAAGACTAAACGACCTTCTTTCCGGTGCAGAAATAGTAACCCTAACACCATGGATTCTTTCCTCTGTGTTCTTATTGTGCACCCACAGTATGTCTTAATGTTTGTGTTGTGCGCCTCATGCCTATGGTCGCATATTGTTGCAGATACTCGTTGTGTGCCTTTAGTCTTCTTGTGCTGAACATCATGGTTGTTTCTTGTTGGTTGTCGAGTGGCGACGTAGAGTCAAGTGTGTTGTTACTTCTACCCCC
>ML806296.1:20882-32289 GCA_009831015.1 Picea engelmannii
TGAGGAGGTCGTTACAATTTTCTTGTTGGATTTCACAATGTCGTGAGCCTAAACGGTCTTCTATGCGCCCGTAGTCTATTCATAGAGCTTGGAATTGGTCACGAAGTTCTTGTGTGGCATATACTAGGCAAGTGAAAGGGACTCTGGACCTTCTACTGACATCCCCAAAAATTAAGTATTTTTGAAATTTAAAATTTATTGAAAAATTATTTCGTTTATAGTAAATTCGAATTTGGAAATTTTTTTACATTTATGGCAAATTTGAGTTTCTAATTTAATAATTGTAATAAATATTATGACTGTTGCACAGAGATCTGATTTGACCCAAGTAACTATTGGACTATGACACTTATATGAAAATATAATATTTAATATTTATTGCAAAAGGACAAATGGAACAACCATGTTAAAATCATGTTAGGGGGTGAATAGGACACTTGATTTTGGTTGCCCTATTCTACTATCAGGAGCAACGTGGTTGTTCCCTTTGTCTTCCCTACAAACTAGTTCAGATATGTTATCAACTCCCTCTCTATTTAGATTTTTATATAGCTGATATAATGTAAGTTTTAATTATGAATCCAATTATTTCCATCTCTGTTTAAATAAGTAAACCACTGATATGTTACATGCATATTGATTTAGAATTGAATTATTCCATCTATGTTTAAATGATTAAAACGCTGGTATAAAACATATATTTTGTCTGAACTAATATAACAACTAGGAAATCGGTCGAGTAAACAAAGCATAAATATCGATAGTATGCCATCAAACCCAATTCACAATAAGTCTTACGTTAGAGTACTATCTTATGAGCATAACAATAGGATAAATTGTAGTGCATAGAAAACCCTTGCAGAACTGGCTATGTATAAATACCTGCGAGAACTAAGTCTAGAAATGGGGCCTTAATATTTTTGACAGGTAAAGTCTTTAGATCTTCCTTTTAGAGACCCCTTTTTCCACACAGGATAGAATCAAGACTAATACTCCAAACTAATATTCCACAAGATAATTATAATGACTAAAAAAATATAGAAAAGGGAATATTTTAAAAAACCCTCTTATTCCCACGACATGATCATAGTAGAGGAAACCAACACAAGTGTGGTTGTTTGTACGTAAAGAAAAAGGTAAATCCATGCAGTACTACAAGAAATTTTAGAATGGAAATCTTGTTTTTTGCTCTTATAATAATGGGCTACTTAAATGGAAAGCAATGGCTACACTGTTTTGGTGAAACTGCTTACAAAATTAATAACAACCTTAACCTAAAGTAAGAAAAATCAACTACAAAATACTGACAACACTATTCCTAATGTAAAAAATTATAACAAACCTTATTGGATTGGCTCATCCACTTTCACCTTCCAACAAGAAGACCTCTAATTCCACTTGAGCAATGCTTGATATATACCATCTTGTAGAAAAAAATTATGAGCGGCCTCGGCTCAATGATAACTCGTGTGATTAAAGTCAATTTAGGAACAATAATGAACATAGACTAAGAGAAAACCTTGAATGATGCTTCATATATGATCTTGTAGAACATTAAAAGAACATTAGTTTACTAAGCCAAATCCGAGTAAAGCCAAGTATATTTGATAATAAAAAAACAAACCAAATAAAATGAAAAGGCATGCACAACCACCAAATAGGTAAACACGAAGGTGGCCCAATGACCCATGGAGCTGCATGCACGAATGGTAAGGATAGTAGAGAAAACAAGTGGATCCCCCTGTCACTCATGCCGCTCCACTCACTCAATTGACACCCGATGCACCTCGTAAAAAACTTAAAAAATGAACCAAAGTAAAAAAACCTTGAAAAAATAAAATAAAATATCATTTCTATGTTAATCACTTTAATAATTTATATTCGGTTCATATGATATTTTGACCATTAAAAATCCATTTATATGATATTTTGACTATTAAAAACCCATTTATAGCATTGCAAGTTGGCATTACCCAAATAATTGGCATCAACATTATGAATCAGTACATAAAGGTTAATGTAAAAATTATGATAATTGATTTAGATCACCTCGCCTTGCGATAAGATAACAATCACCTCCAATCTTATAGGTGGCCATTTCTATTGTATTTCTAATCACTCTCCAATCAATCACCAATCCTTGATAGAAGGGTAACATTCTAAACCCTAGATGCTATCATTAAATAAATAGTAAATAATCGCGTCATTAACATAAAGGAAGCTAGGTAGTTAATTCTGGAGCATAGCTAACAATGCTACCTGTCAGTTATTAAGGCAGAAAACCTGGCGATAAAAAAAAAAGCAATGAAAGGTGTTTAAGACCATTCAGACCTAGTAAGGGTAACTAAACGCGGTTGTCAACTGACAGGCTCAGCACTGTCCACGACTGGGTAAATGGTACGACTTGCAGCCCCAGGTGGAATGATAATAACATGGGGTCTCACGTTTTTAAGAAAAGCTACACCCTCCAGCGTTGGTGCACTGTGATTGAATCTCGGGATGGGGAAATCATCTAACTGCAGGCTTATGAATCTCCTTGGGAACGACGTCCCTGTTGTTGGATGCTCAGACGGTGGTTGAGGTAAGGCGGTGGTTGAACAAAAGGTAGCATGCAGCCAGTAGCATGCAACGGTTCAACAAAATTTTAATGTCGGGAAACACGCAGAGTGGTAAGGGTTGGTTCAGGCCGCTCGTGGGAACAACATTCATCCCCAACACACCTCATAGAAGTAAAAGCACGCATCATGGGAGAAAATAGAGGCACGACCATATTGAAGGTATCCAACACCAGGAAGAGACTCACGAAAAAGAAAGGGGCCATGTAGGGGGGTGAAACACCAATTCTGGGTGCAGCTATTTTTTTTTTCTGGCTGAAGGGTCGCAAAACTGCAAGACCAGGGAAATCACGAAATCCAGAAGAGTTATTCCCCCATTCGATTCACGTTAATTACAAGAAATTCTATGATAATGCTTCTCGTTTTTTTTGTTTATTATTTTTTACACAGAAATTAAATTAACGTTTATTCTATTTTTATTTATTTTATTTTATTTTAAGGACCCCAATCCTACACAATTTGAATTATGATAAGATCATAGTTTTTAACGCACCAGCCAAGACACCTTCCATACATAATAAAATAAAATCAGACGGCCAATACCAATGTAACGACAAGTAGAATATCCAAGGATTCTCACGGATTAACTCGTTCGAGGAAGGTATAAAGTAATAAGAACACCCAATCATAGCAGTGGATTCTGCCATTTGAAAACTAGAGAAAGGGCAGTTTTGTCAAATAGCAACTGTTAGCAATATTCAAAGCCAACATAAACATTTGTTCCATGCACCGGGACTGTTCATGGTGGTAAGGGATATTATTAAACTGTTCACTTCCAACCTAAATTCCAGTAACTCTCTCAGTACCCCATTACAACGAATTGGCTAGAATGTGAGTTTCTTCAGTAATCAGACTACAAGGTTGAATGTCGGATGAATCATTCAACGAATATGCCAGTAATAAAGAGGGGACAGAACGAAATCAATTGTTTTTTTATATCTATTAAAAACAGAGGAAAAACTTTATTTACAGAGGTAATTAACATCAGTAACAAATTTCATTATTTGAGTTTTTCAATAGCTATTTTAGTTGTAATTTATCCCCAAGAAACCCATAGAATATAAATCTGTACATGATTTCAACAGTAACATTGTATCGCATGAGAATTTAAAATAAAAACCACAGTTACAACAGTCATAATTGTGATCGTCGGGTAAATAAATAAAAATAGCCAAACAATGTAATTACCCCGATATACCGATCTCAACAAGTCGTAATGCATTCTAGTCTACTAAAATATAAATCATACCTTTTCATTATCACATGCCTGGAAAGATGTCCATGCGCTCTGTGCCGCTCCCACTCGCCGACCATCGAGACCTCACCGGTACCTCCCAGCCAATCGCTAGGGGTACTCTGTTTCCCCCTTAGCCCCCCGAGCCACAAAGGGGCCACATGCTATCCAGATGGTACGTCTAGATCCCAGCTCGCCTCGCAAGGCCGAGCTACCACTCCTATCCAAGCTGGGAAATCCCAACTCCTCACAAGCAATCAGTCAAGTAACAATTCTGGCAGCGTAACGTTACAGTAACAGTTGATCCCCCTTCTTCCTCATATTCCCTTTCTTTTATAGAGTTTTTAGAACCTCCAACTTTCTCTAAATCACATTTAAATTAAGTTTTAATAAAAATCTTCTAAATATTCTCCTTCGCACAAGTGTTGTCCATCCCCCTCTTTTCTCCAATAATTAATTTCTTTAAATTTATTAATTGTCTCATTTCCCTCACCCCCTAGAGTTGCTCCTAAATTTACTCCTAGGTGTTCCTAGATTCCCCTTCAGGTTTAAATACTTTCCCTAAAATGAAGTTCCTAATTTAGTTCATTTTAGGAGGTTCTTAATTGCAGATTCCTTACTATGTTGACCTCGCCTTTTACCATAATTTCACCTCTTTCCCTTATTATGTTTCCCCCATTCCTCAGTTTCCTAATTTTTTATTATTCCCCTCTTTCCCCTTTTTTTTTATTAGAGCCAAAATGGGAGTTGCGCTATTTACTCTTTTCCTTTTATTATTAATTTAAAATATTTTTACACTTCCACAAGTTAAATAATTTATTTCTTCTTTACAATTTAAAACAACAGATTTTAATTAAATTATTACTCTCATCATTTTTACCCCAAAAAATCATGAAGACTAAAACTATGAAGTGGTTTCTAGTTTAAATTTTTATTTTTATTTTTATAGGGTCTTTTCTTAAGGTTAAACAAAATTTTACCCTAGAGAAGTTTTAGACTTAGGACTTACATTCTGAACTAGGCGAAAATTATTTAGGGAAGTTGTTTTTTAAGAATTTCTTAATGCGTTAAAAGTCTTAGGGCCACCTAGGTTTTTTCATTCATCAATATCAACGCGACATTCCCTTCAGGATGCACCACGTGCTCCAAGGGTACCACTCGCCTCTTATGTTTCTTTTGCGCGACATGCCCTTCAGGATGCACCACGTGCTCCAAGGGTGCCACTCGACTCTTGTGTTTCTTTTGCACGACGTGCCCTTCAGGATGCACCACGTGCTCCAAGGGTGCCACTCACCTCTTGACTGATTGTTAGACATCAATAACCCCTGGAGTCAATACTTCGCCAGGTGAACTTGTGGGAGACTAAGGGTTTCTAAGGAATAAGGGCCCCACCTTATTGCGCACCCCTTGGATTCATCATGCGCGACTGTCACAGTCTGCCCTCACGGCATCGTGGATCCTCTCGACTAGGTAATCGTTAACCTACAGTTCGAGCCATGACGGGAGTGCTAGTAGGCTACGGCAGGGCTGCTTTCCACACCTCTCCCTCAACCTCTCTGGAAATTGTTTGAGGTCCCTTTACTTCATATGTGAGTCTAGTCGGCAAGCTATCGTCGGCCTGCATCATCAACAATTGTGTCAGAACATGTCCACATCATATCATCAAATAAAATGTACTAAAATCACAATAAACAATCAATCCCAATAGCCCACTCCCTGACTCAATCCAGAGTCCAAGGGGTTCTGTCGATGCCTCTGCATCCTCAAGGTCCGAAAACCATGCACACTCAGTAAAACCAAGTCAATAGAACCAGTCCATTTCAAAGTAGTAAAACATCATGTCATCTATCATATCGCATCATAATCAAGGATAAAATGTTTTCTTATCATAAAAGTCCAGATCACTTGCGAGCAAGTGTCCTCAAAGAATAAGTTTCTCAGTGCACCAGAGCGGGATGTTACGTACACGCCCCCTTGGTCTAAACTTCGTCCCGATGTTTCATAGTATAAATGCCGAAATAAAATTATCACAGTATCATAAGTCTATCAATCAAACAAAAATGGAAATTGTTGGTGCATATCATATGTGTCCTCCCAGGTCGCCGACTGCGGACTATAATTGTCCCACTGGACCTTGACCTGATCTACCATTCAACATCATAACTGTCAAATGCGATGATCTAAGATGTGGATTGACTCAGCTGTGAGAGCTCCCTTGTCTGATACCTTCAAGGAACTCATGTCGATCACATGTGTAGGATCACTAATATAATGTCTCAAAACAGATACATGAAAAACATTGTGCATATGCCTCAAAGAATCAGTCAAGGCTAGTCAATAGGCCATGGGACCCTTTTTCTCCACAATCTTGAAAGGTCCCATGAACCTAGGAGAGATTTTATCTCCCTTTCCAAATTTGATCGAACTCTTATGCGGTTTAACCCGCAAGAAGACTCGATTGCCGATATCATAACTACGGTCGAATCAGTGGGCATCGACATAACTCTTCTGTCGATCCTGCGCTTCTTTAATCCTTTGTCTTATGGTTTGCATTTGCTCTTCCATTTCTTGGATCACTTCTGGTCCCACTAGGACCCTATCCTCAAGCCGATCCCAACTCAAGGGCATCCGACATGGTCGCCCGTAAAGAAACTCGAAAGGCACCATATTAATGGTGCTCTGGTAACTGTTGTTGTAAGTGAGCTCTACTAGTGGCAAGAATTCTTCCCAACAATTTTGTTGGTCCATCACGTACAGGCACAACATGTCTTCCAAGGTTTGGTTCGTTCATTCTATCTGCCCATCAGTCTCCAGGTGGTACGCAGTACTAAAGTTAAGTTGGGTTCCCAAGGCCTCTTGGAAACTCGTCCAAAATCATCCAGTAAACACTGATCCCCGATCAGATATAATCCTCTTAGGCACGCCATGTAGCCTGACAATCTCACTGATGAAAACTCTCACTATGTCAGGTGCCTAATACGTCGTACGCACAGGAATAAAGTGAACACTCTTTGTCAGTGTGTCTACTACCACAAAAATAGAGTCATGTATCCTTACCATCAGTGGCAATCCAACAATAAAATCCATCGAAATAACCTCCCATTTCAATTACGGGATGGCATGTGGTTGAAGTAATCCTGCTAGGTGTCTATGTTAAGCCTTTACCTGCTGACACTCTAGACATCTGGCCATATAGTTGACTATGTCGGCCTTCATTCCCTTCCAAAAGAATAAGGGCTTAAGGTCTGCCCTCATCTTTGTAACTCCCGGTTGAGCCATGTAAACTGCTCTATGAGACTCCCTCATGATCAACATCCTCAACTCGTCCTTTGGCGGCACATAAACACGAATTTTAAACCTTAATAACCCATCGCTATCAAAATAAAATCCCTCATTTCGTGGTACCATTATTGTGTTTTGTCCAACAAATCCCTCGACCTCCTTGTACCAGTCATTGTCACATTGTAAGGTTAGAATCTTTTCACATAGATTTTTCTGAAGAGGCAACACTGAAAAGATGCATGGCCTATGACTCAAAGCATCCACCACTCGATTCACCATTCCCTTTATGTAAGTAACCTCAAATTCGTACTCGCTAAGAAATTCCGACAAACGTCGTTGTCGCGTGTTTAGGTCGCTTTGCTTAAAAAATATGTTGTAGTCCACAATGATCAGTCCTTAGTTCAATTTTTTGTCCAACAAGGTAGTGTCTCCAAACCTTCAAGGCATATATGATGGCTAATAACTCCAAATCATGCATCACGTAGTTCTCCTCATGTTGTCTCAGTTTCCTCAAAATGTAAGCGATTATTCATCCATCTTGCATCAAGACTCCATGTATGTGTTTGTGCATACCAAGAAGTCTGCATCCATGTCAGGGACCTTTTAAAGTGTCAACGCCATCGTCAACAACTCTTTAAGCCTCCAAAATTCTTCTGTTCATTTCTCATTCCAAACAAACTTCTTGTTTTTCTTCTGCAATTCCGTGATCAGATTTGCTATCTTCCAAAATCCCTCGACAAACCGTCGATAGTATCCTGCTAAACCCATAAAGCTACACACCTCTGTGATATTTGTTGGCACGGGCCATTCCATAATAGCCTCGACCTTGGCTAGATCCATGGAGATACCTTCACCAGAGATGACATGCCTTAAGTAGTGAATCCTTGATTGATAAAAAGAGCATTTGGACAACTTCCCATACAATTTGTTCTCTCGCAGGCACTGTAGTATCAACCGCAAGTGCTTGTCATGCTCCTCCATTATCCAAGAGTAGATCAAAATATCGTTAATGAATACTTGGACAAACTTGTCCAAGTATTCGTGGAACACCAGGTTCATCAAACTTATAAATACTCCTGGGGTGTTTGTCAGTCCAAACAGAAAAACAGTAAACTCGTAATGTCCAAATCTCGTCTTAAAGGCAGTCTTAGGGATGTCATCCTCCTTGATATGTAACCGTTGATACCCTGATCAAAAATTGATCTTGGAGAACACTGTCACACCATTCATTTGATCGAATAGATCATCAATTCTCACGAAGAGATACTGATTCTTGATCGTAGCCTTGTTCAGTTGACGGTAGTCAATTCAAAGCCTCCATGATCTGTCATTCTTCCGAATGAAAATAACAGGTGTACCCCATGGTGACACACTAGGACGTATCAGTCCCAGGTCCATCAACTCCTTCAGTTGCATTTTCAATTCTTGCAACTCTGGGGTCGACATCCTATAAGGCATTCTTGCTATCGGTTCGGTCCCCTATTTCAGGTCTATGGTAAACTCCAATTCCCTTTTCGGTGGCATCCTAGGTAACTCCTCTGGAAATATGTCCGCAAATTCTCTCACCATTGGAAGGTGTTCTAGTCCTTCCTCTACTCCCTTCTCGTTTAGCACAAGGATTGCATAAACCTTGCACCCCTTGCGCATACTCTTCCGTAGATGTAAGGAAGAGACGAACCTCAGGGAAACTCCCTCGTTCCATCCTACAATCATGCATCTTTGTCCTTCGTCATCGACCAAGATCAATAATTTTGTCTTATAGTTGAGTATCGCCTCATGCGATTCCAACCAATCCATACTAATTACTACATCGTAATATCCTAAGATCATAACGTACAAGTTGGCCCTCATGACAAACTCTCCCAAGTTAAGGGCATAGACCGTAACTTTTCCTCCAACCTTCTGTTTGGCTCCTAAAACCATCTCTACGAAGCTAAACTCATTCTGATTGACTGCCTTTACCTTAATCCTTTTTAGTGTTGCACCAGAAATGAAACTCTCAGTAGCACCAGGATCATCAAAACACTAAGGGTCTGGTCAGCAATGGTACCTGTCATCTTGAGCATAGTCGACTCGTGCTCTGGCTGGAGATTATTCACCCGCTGCATGAATATGATGGGCCTTGCCCATATCTCCCACTGTAGTGGGTCCGACTAATATGGACACCCTGGTCCTCTCAACAGGACAGTCGCACTGGTAGTGTGTCAACCCACAAGTCCAACACCCCTTCTTCGACCCAGTAGTCCTCATACATAAAGTAGAAGATGATGACCCACTGGCGTGGAACCCTGGTCTATTCTACTGAACAATCCTACACTGTTGTTGCTGCGGGCGACGTTGTTGCTGAAGCTGTGGTCACCGGGGTGTAGTGAAAGTGGATCCCCTCTAGAAGCCACAATATCCCAGCGTATGTCTCGCTGGTGTCTAATGTTGCAGTGTTCCAGATGAACCCTGCCCTGTTGGTATCACTGGAGTCCTGGTCTGAGCCCCACTAATAAGCTCCTCCTTTTCTATGAGGGCCTTCTGGATGGCATTGTGCAAGGTTTGAGGCATTAAAATCGCAACCATTGCACGTAGGCTTCCATTAAGGCCAAACACGAACCGATTGACCTTAAAATTATCAGTGTTAAGGTGCAGAGCATATTGGAGCAGCTCCATAAAACGTGCCTCATACTTGGGCACCGTACAACCTCCCTGTCGTAATGGGTTGAACTCATTGAGTTGACACTCAGTGAATTCCTCTGAAAGATAGCTCTCTCGGAACCGTTCCTTGAACAGTTCCCATGACACGTCTTCGACAACCATGTTCAGCTGTAGTAGGAGCGTCTTCCACCATAGAAGAGCGCTCCCCTTCAGTTGAAAGACCGCCATGCAGACCTTCATGTTGGAGGTATAATTGTGAAGTGCGAAGCACATCTCCATATTCTCCAACCATGCCTCGATGGTGGCGGCATCCAGGGCACCAAAGAACTTGGGAAATTTAACCTTCTCGAGTTCATGGTGAATGCTACCAGTAACAACTGGTGCGCGCGGCCGAACCTCAGCGAGTGATGGTTCCCTGGCCTGATCTCTGTCCAAGCAGCAGATCAGTGCCTTGGACATGCGCTAGAAAGATCTCATCATCCCGACCACGTCGCAAACTACTATCTACTCCTAACCAAGAACCTGCTCGCCTCCCTAGGGGTTAGACCCCTCAGGCGTGGATGCTACTGGAGGCGTCACGCCTCCTCCCCTAGCACCCCATCGTGTGCCTCCGCAACGTCCTCTAACCATGATTACCTACACGCACATAATCAACTCGATTAGCAACAGTCTAATCAAATCAAATCATGTCAACGAAATCCGTAGCGAATCCCAAGTCATGGTTTGAACCTGCTCTGATACCATATGTAACGAACCTCCTCATTACGGCGACAACCTCTTATAACAAGTGAAAAAAATTTATTTATTTATTTATTTTTGTGCGTGTGCACATGTATACAAGGATAATAAATACATTCGACTCTGCGTCGCGATACGACGACGAATGTGACGTATGCAATGCGATGACAACATAGAGATCTCTGACGTGCATAAACCTTTGGAATCAAAGAACGAAAATCAACAGACAATAATAATACTGACTACCCATCTGTCCTACCCTGCAATGGTTAGGACCTCCAAGACACATAAGCAACGCTCAAGCCCAGATTCCCATCGATTTTAACCATTTAAGGTCTCAGGGTTGGTGACTGTTCTAAGGAACATGGAGGTGTCTACATCCTTCTCGGCACAAACTGACCAAGCAATAAAATGATTACAACCATGTACAACAATAATTAATAAATAACCATGACCACTATAGAAAATGCAAACCCGAACCAACTCCGACGACAACCAACCATCATTAGGACAAGGCATTATCCATGACTCAATTAGGATCAATTACTGATCCGTTATTCCCTGTAATTTCCATTAGTTCTCGAGTTGCTAAATCTACGCTTAAAATAATTTAAATTCAATTAATTGCAATTTCCCAATACTAATGCATAATAACTAATTGTATAACATTAATAAATAACATACCATACTACTAGCTTACCTCACAATACAATCTAACCCATTTAGCCATAAATACTTCATGTCAAATCTACCATCAATTCTTATCAAGTGAGTAAGTATAATAATTGACATAATTGACCTGAACCAAATAAAACATAATATATGATAGATAAAAACATATTAGATGATAAATAGGAAAGTCCCAAACAATGAGATGGCATTGAATAACCTACCA
>ML806296.1:51689-77797 GCA_009831015.1 Picea engelmannii
CCCAAATTCGATGGGAAGGTGGGAGAGGACCCAAATAATCATGTCATGACTTTCCACTTGTGGTGTTCGTCCAACTCGTTGATGGATGACTCCATTAGACTGTGTCTTTTTCAACGAACTCTTACGGGTGCTGCTGCGAAGTGGTACATTGAATTACCAAGAGGTTTCTTTTCCGATTTCAACACCCTTGCAATGGCCTTTCTAACACACTACCAGTTACCAATTCGTTACGATACCGAAACTGAGATTTTAAGCTCCTTCAAACAAAGCTCGGGCACTCATATATCAGACCATATTCATGAGTGGCGACGGAGGCGACGTCTCATTAAACTTGAGCTTCTTGATCAGTTACTGGCAGAGTGGTTTACCAAGTCTTTTGTAAACAAAATTGGTAAATACATTGCTATGGGAGGTGTTGTCACCGAAGAACAGGCTATTAGTCGTGCTCAGTATCTTGATCTCATTTATTCGCAAATGGGAACCTTGTATGATTTACTACCTGATTTACCTCGTCCTGGTACTTCTACTACTTCTGTTGCTCCGGCTGCCTCGCATGCAGCTGATGGTGTGATTGGTTCCACTCATAGCCACTCACATTCCGTTTCAACTACAACCCTGAAATCCAATTCTTCTAATGTGCAAAGTGCTCTGTCTCCTTCTCCTCCCGCCGGTAAAACATCTGAAGTAAACGTTGTTCAATCCACACCGGCCGGTAAGACCAAGTCTAGAAAAGGGAGAGGCAAGAATAAGGAGGGTAAAAACACTAATCCGAATGAGCAAACCAAATCACCTCCTGTTGATGACTGGGACAAACACAAACCATGCTACCCTTGCCTTATATGTGGTGATGATCACTACATGAAGGACTGTCTGAGGCGTGTCGAGGTTAACAAGTTCCTTCAAGGAGCACTGAAGCCCTCTACGCCGACTGTCTTGTCTCAACCCTTCCTGTCTCAACAACAGGCTTCATTGGTCATCCACGACCAACCCTCTACTTCTACATCATCTTATGTTTTGATGTGCACCGGTGATTCCACGAAAAACAATGTTTCCCTTACCACTAGAGATAAAGACTATACTCCTTCTAAGGAGAAGGTTGATGACTCGCCTCCCGATTTGGTACAGCCTTCTCCACCCAATCCACCTACGAACGATCTGCTTCATCTCGAATGACCGAGTCTTGATACAGTTTTCCGACCTCCGAAAGGTGTCGTTAAGAAGTCGGCATTCAATCCCCATGCTTGGGCAGCCCAGAACTATAGCATTGTCGAAGATCTGGCCCAAGCACCCTCAGCGATGTCTTCCCTGGAAGTCCTTCAGACTTGTCCTGCACAACGAAGGGCGCTGTTGAAAGCTATAGGTGGCATTGATCCAACAGATACGAATCTGATAGTCTTTAACTTGGATGATCATATTCCAAGGTTACCCCCACATCTTGCATTTCAAATCCAAGTTGTGGCCTCCGACAAGAGTATTTGCCGGACTATTATTGATGAGGGTGCCTCTACGTGCGTAATGTCTTTTTCTTGTTGGAAAGCAATTGGCTCTCCCCCGTTAAACGAATGACTGAATACTTTGCAAGATTTCAATGGATCGGGTTTTAAGCCTTATGGTGTTCTACCATCGTTGCCTGTCACTCTGGAAGGTAAGACCGTTCAAGTGGAAGTGGAAGTTTTTGATACTCCCTTAGATTACAATCTTCTACTTGGTCGAAGTTGGGTCAATTCTATGCGTTATGTCGTGTCAACCCTTTTCCGTGTCGTACGATTTCCTCACCAAGGAAAAGTGGTTACGGTCGATCAACTTGCCTTTTTTAATGCTAATACTCACGTTGGCAACGTGCCTTTCATCGCTAAAACCCCTCCAGGTTACGATAATGTCGGGGTCGGTCTTTTAAAAGATTCTTCACTTATGGGTACTTTCCCCATACCACCACCACCCGATCTTCCTCGCCCGTTTATTGCTTCTATTAATATGATCTCTATTGTACCTCATGAACTTCTGGTGTCTATTGACCCTTGGATAGTCCCCGATCTTGGAGATCATGTTCGTTTCGGCGACGTTATGCCGTTAAGTCCGGTTGAGTCCGCTTATCAAGCCATTCAATCGGCATCCCTTTCTACTTCTTCTTTTGACGAGTTGTCTCCTGATCCTTTCCATGTCATTTTTCCCACTGACGAGATGATTATGTCCGTCATGGAAGACACCCCTTGGGACGATGGGCATCATTGTTCCATCTTGTTTCTGGAACAACAGACTCTTGAGAATTATCAGCGGATCTCGACTCCGTCGACCGTTGTTGTTATATCCACGGTTTCCCAATTTACACGAGATGTGTTTGCAGAAGGGAACCTCAGTAACATTTCACCCACGATACCCATAGATATTTCCGTGAAACCTGGGATCGTAGAGAACGTTCATATTGGAGCTTCGTGTTCTCCCGACGAAATTGTCACTTATACTTCCTTGTTTAAAGAATTCCGTGATAATTTTGCATGGAGTTACGAAGAGATGCCGGGTATTGACCCTGATATCGTTGTTCATGAGATTAAGACATACCCCGGTGCTAAACCAGTCCGGTAGCGCCTCCGTCCTGTCCATCCACGTAAAGTGGCAGCCATCAAACTTGAAGTTGAAAAACTTCTTAAAGCCGGTTTCATTTACCCCGTGGCATTGATAGAATGGGTTTCCAACCCCATACCGATTGATAAAAAGGGTGGTAGTATACACGTTTGTGTTGATTATCGGGATATCAACAAATCTTGTCCAAAAGACAATTTTCCAACCCCTTTCGTTGACCAAATTGTCGATGACTGTGCCGGCAGTGAAATATTTTCCCTTATGTATGGATTTTCCGGCTATAATCAAATCAATATCGCGCCTGAGGACCAACATAAAACGGATTTTATTTTTCCTTGGGGTACTTTCGCCTACAGAAAACTTCCTTTCGGTCTGAAGAACGCAGGTGCTACGTTCCAACGTGCTATGTCTTACGCATTTCATGATATCAAGCATATTGTTCAACCTTATTTGGACGATTTGTCGGCTCACTCCTTACGTCGAGTCGATCACCCTACTCATCTCCGAGCAATTTTTGTTCGTTGCCGATTCTATCGCATTCGCTTGAATCCTCATAAATGTGTCTTTTGTGTAGAATCCGGTCGTCTCCTCGGTTTCATCGTTTCACGCCATGGGATCCAGGTAGATCCTATCAAGGTCGAGGCAATTCTCAATCTTCGTCCTCCTTCGTCTTTGTGTTAGTTACAAAGTTTGCAGGGGAAAGCAAACTTTCTTCGTCATTTCATCCCGAATTATGCCGAGATTACTCGAGGTTTCACACGTCTTCTAAAGAAAGATTCAGAGTTTGTTTGGGACAAAGTTGCTAACAACGCCTTTGAAGCTTTAAAATTGTCCCTCACAAAAGCTCCTCTTCTTTTTCCTCCGGATTATAGTCGAGATTACTTTCTTTATCTAGCTGCGTCCGAGTATACTATCGGCATGGTCCTCGTTCAAGAGGATGATAACCACGATGAACATGTTATCTATTACTTGAGTAGAAGTTTATCATCCACGGAAATCAAGTACCAACATGTTGAGAAGCTGGCCTTGGCTGCTGTCCAAGCAGTCCAACGTTTCCGTCATTACATTCTCTCTAGGAAGACTACAATGATTTCACACTGTAACCCCATACAACACATATTGACATGTCAATTGCTGGGGGGAAAGTACTCCAAGTGGATTGTTATTCTCCAGGAGTTCGATTTGGAATTCGATCGCGCCACGTCGAAGAAATCCCTAGTTTTCGCTGAGTTGATTTGTGATTTTCCCCACACTGCCACGGAAAAGGTAGCAGTCGATTCGTTACCTAACGAGTCACTTTTTCTTATCAGTACCGACGATATTTGGTACGGAGATATCATTATATATCTCCAAACTCAAACTTTCCAGCCTAATTTGTCCAGTAATGAACGACATCGGGTCTGTTATCAAGCACGTCATTATATTATCCTCGGTGATACTATTTACCGTCGAGGCATTGACTCTGTCTTTCGGCGTTGTTTGACTTTTGACAAAGCTGAGAAAGCTTTGAATGACTGCCATTCAGGAACATGTGGTGGTCATATGTCTGGGTATGCTACTGCCCAAAAGATCTTACGTGCAGGTTACTTTTGGCCTTCCCTATTCACTGACTGCATTACTGTTGTTCAGAAGTGTCATGCCTGCCAGACCTATAATCAGAAGATTTGGTCGCATCCTGCTCCCCTTCATCCTGTAGTCTCAGTAGGTCCTTTTGCTAAATGGGGCATTGATTTCATGACATGTCACCCTCACTCGGTCGGGGGACATGGTTACAATATTGTAGCTGTTGATTATTTCACAAAATGGGCCAAGGCAATGCCAACATTCGATAATACTGGGAAAACTGTAGCCTTATTCCTTTTCAACCATGTCATCACTCATTTTGGTGTTCCTCAGGCTATCGTTACCGATCACGGTAGCCATTTTAGAAATAACATGATGTCTGAACTCACAGAGAAGTTGGGCCTTCGTCATGATAGCTCAACACCCTATTATCCACAGGCCAATGGTCAAGTCGAAGCCATCAATAAGGTTCTTATAACTATGATTCGACGGATGATAGGAATCCATAAAAACAGCTGGCACACAATGTTATTTTCGGCATTGTGGGCATATTGGACATCTGTTAAGTCTGCCACAGGATTCACGCCTTTTCGATTAGTTTATGGCATGGAATCCATTCTGCCAATAGAATGTGAGATCCCGTCTTTGAAGCTAGCTGTAGAACTCTTACCTAATACTTCTGCCGAAGAGGAACGTCTATTGTATTTGATGTGATTAGACGAGACTGGCCGTGATGCTACTCTTGTAATAGAATCCTAGAAGAAACGTGTTAAGGCACAATATGACAAGCATGTCAAACCTCGTGTCTTCTTTGAAGGCGACCTTGTTCTTCTATATGAACAAGATAAAGATTTCCTAGGAGCTGGGAAATTCGAACCAATGTGGCATGGGCCTTACATTGTTAGCAAAGTGTTGGAAAAAGGAGCGTATGAGTTAGTGGACTATGATGGTGTGCCTTTGAGTGAACCCAGGAATGGGTTGTACTTGAAGAAGTACCACGCATGAGTCATTTGTGCATGATTACTTGTATTTTTATGTATCATACTGAGTGAGTGTGTTACTTTAGTTTTGTTTTGACGTTATCTGGTCTCTACCCTTACGTGACGTTGTGTTTGATTGCCATATGTCGGAGTATTCACTACCTTATATTGGCTTCGCCGACGGTGCTAGTCGTGGTACTCGGAACCTAGCTTCCGCTGCTTGGGAAATCTATGCCCCAACAAATGAACTCATATCTCTACGAGGTATAAGTCTTGGCCGAGCAACCAACAATATTGCAGAGTATAGCATCGTGGTTGAATTATTGGTTGATGTTATCTCTCTCGGAATTCGTTATTTGTTTGTTCGTCTTGACTCGCAGTTGGTAGTACTACAACTCAGTAATGTATATTCTATTCGAAGTCCTACTCTATTAAGGATATATTTGCGGATTTGCCTCTTGGAAAGACATTTTGATTACATAGAATATCAACACATTCCGAGAAGTCTTAACACATTGACAGACGCTTTAGCTAATTATGTGCTAGACAGGCATTTAAATCACTTATAAAATCAAACACATTAAATTGTACACAAATGTAAAGTAAGCCAGTGGAACCCATGTATATATATAACGGTCAAAGTTTGTTTTTACAAAATGTGTTCGAAGACCAAAATATCAAAAAATGAAGCTCATGGCTTCTACAAAGTGACATCACTAATGATGTTCACGATAGCATGCTAAGGTCCTAGCTACTCTACGGAGCAAACGACCCATAGAGGCAGAGACTCCCACTGTGTGACGCTGATCGCATCGTGGGATCTCCTCCAGAGGCATCTCTGGAACATCAGACATCAAACCCTCCAAGTCTTGCTCCACTGTAAGGTAGTCCTCGACATACTGGGGGACTGGAACTACTGCTTCTCCTCGACGCTGAACAGGAGAGCTACCAGCAGGTCTATATGCCCCAACATCTATTTTATCAACAAGTTTTGGTTTTAGTTTTTGGATGATTCTATAAAAACCAAAAACATTTAATATGATGAAAATACAAAAACATCTAAAAAGTTAAAAAAATGGTGTCTTTATTACCAATATTTCCCCACTATGCGTCTTCAGGAAGGGCAAGGTTAGGATCACCATGAAAGTCTAAGCCAGCATACGCATAATCCTCTATAATAAAAACTTGGCCTTGGAGCCAGTCGAAAAAGCGATCATCATACTTGACGATCGGTTCTGTCACATGTCTAGTCATAAGTTGGCACCATCGTAACATCCGTGGATCTCTGGGACCCGGAAAGAGCCAATCAACCTGAATCCTATACACTGGGACCCTCTCATAGAAGAAGGACACCAACAACGATCCATAACCAAACTGCTTTAGATTTCCCTGCCTGCATTTGGTCAGTTGTTTCTTGAGGTTGCGCAACACTGCGTCAGCCCAGTTGAAGACCCGGGGCTCGACACACTCGAGGGCATACTGAAAATAGATCTATAGAGCCATATGTGGGGCAACACTTCCTGCCATCCGTGCTATAGTGAATATAATGGTACGGAGAGTTATATTAGTAACTCCCCAAATGGCTACTTTTCCCCTTTGTCGTTCTGCCTCTGGCACGCAATACTCTCGGCAATACTCACTCATTTTCATGCCACCTCTGCAGTTACCAGTCAAGCTAACATAAGAACCCCATCTTGACAACCCAGTCAAGAAATAGATATCTTCAATGTCGATTGTCAAGGTGTGAGCACCAACATTGAAGACCTATTGATCCAGATCCCACATCTGGACTAAATATTCCAACAATCGAACCTGGCCTCTCATTCCCGGTATGCGGAAATACTTTAGGAGACCGCAATCTCTTAAAGCGGAAATGGTTTGCGGGTGATTTTCGGCGGTAGAATTATCATCCTCGTGTTCCCTTTCTCTCCATTCGAGCACCATTGTGTGACTATTAACCTGCATGGAAACCATGAGAAGATAGTTAATAATTTGAAACATGGAAAAAATTGGTTTAAATGGCTAAATATTATACAATTTTTTAGGCATTGCATTGTTCGCAGGTGACTTATAATGCATAGTGTGGACTTCCCGCACTGTAGTTTAAGCCCATCTGCGGGAATGAAGACTTACCGCAGGCCCCATATGGGCAGCCTGCGGGAATCCTCATTCATGCGTAGGGTTTCAAAAACTCAATTAAAACTTAAAATTTAACCACTAAAATCATAAAATTAAACCATTAAAGGCTAGGGAATTGAGGACTTACCAATCTGATCCAGACGGTTCGTGAAATGATGCCCCGAAGCTCCCAGAAATCGACGGTGAAGATCGGAGGTAAAATGGAAATTTTTGCACTACAATGGTAAATGGGTAAAACAATATGGTAAAAATGAATAGTAAATTTGTTTTATTTACTTTTTACCATATTAAAAGTGGGTTTTTTGTATTTATTCACTATTTTACCCTAGTTTCTAATACAAAAGTGAGTGAAACGACTTGTAGGTACCCAATGCAGATGATTATGGACGAAAAAACTTTTGCAATATGATGTATTTTTGTTCGTTTTCTATGGTTTTGATCTCAAGACCTCAAGTGCCTTTTATCCGTTCTTGCACTTGCGAAAAACCTAAAACGTGATCAAGCGTTGTTTTATCTCTTTTCCGGGCTCGATGTGGTTGCACAAAAAAGGAACCCCCCTGGAGTTAGCTTTAAGCTCCTTTCACAACTCCCCAAATATGAAAAGATTGCCGAGTGATCTTGCTCTTTTCACACTCGTTAAAGTATTTGAAGTTACGCGTCCTTCGAGCGATAGTTTAACCCTTTTTCGGTCTCGTTGGACTATTGTACGAAAAAGGAACTGAGAGAGTTCTCTTTTGAGTGTTTTTCTAAACTCTATAATCCTGAAAAACCTTCGAGTTTTCTATCTCTGGACTCGTTAAACAAACATTGACTGACCCGTGATGGGACCGAACCACTCCTTCTTAGGGTTCGTTAAAAATACTCCGAGGGACTCGTCCGAAGGATGAGCTTACATCAACAAGCATATGTGATCCTCTTCAAGCTTGCGTAAAAATAAAGAGGTACTTGCCAGAAATGGTGGGGGAAAATTTGGGAAAGGGATATGTTTCGTCTTTGTGTTAATTGGCAGTAAGTGTCGCTCTTGAACATGACACCCTCGATTCATCATTTGAAGCCGGTTTGGGAAATCCATTTGTCTCTCATTCGATTCCATAACAAGGTCTTTCCATGTGTCGTCTCTGAGTCAATGCTGCCAAATCATTAGTCGTGTCATCCATATGTTCAAGAGCAGTCCAAACCACTTTTGAGTCGGCCATCTGCAGTTATACTTTCATTCCGTGTCGGCCTTCCCAGTGTCCAAAGTCCAATTGTCACATACTCTGTTTCACTTTCAAACACTGTTACTCATTTCGTGTCACTGATGTGGGATACATCAAGGTGCTCCTGTGACGAGTCTTGTTCTGTCGACTTCAGCACATTATCCGGAATCAAGACTTAGAAATTATTTAGTACCTTGAAGCTTGCATGCCTCAATGGCAAGTTTCTCGCTTTCGACAGTGGGTTTACATCATTGACCCCTGATCGAGAGATTCCGTTCAGTGTTCGACATCAACTCATTTATTCACAATCAACGGATTGTACTATAGTACCTTGGGATTCATTGTCATTAATGGTGATTTCCCTCGCACTTGTTAATGATATACATCAATGACCGGTAATCAAGTGGTTTCTACCATGTTCGACTTCGACACATGTAATCACATGGTCAGATTCGTACTTTGGGCGACGATATTGAAGACCCTGGGTATTATCTTTGTGATCCAGGTTGCGATGGAGTATGCATGATTTACGACACATAGATCCACTGTGTATGTTTTGTGGCTATGTCGTCTTGACTGAAAATTTGTTACACAGATCCACAGTGTATTCAGGTGGTTGTGTTATATAGTGACGGCATGGATCCACAGTGTATGATTGGTGGCCATGACCTTGGTTTATGATGTCGTCAGTCTATGATCTGAGTATGGAATGCCTACCTCCGAATTGGTATATGATATTCTGTTGCTGCTTGGATGTTTGCAGGTCTCTGATTAGATGTGCTTTTGGTTCTTGACACACACATGCAGCTTACAAAGTCTATCAACCGTCACTGGTTCCGCTCTCAGACTTTAGGGGGCATTCTGTTATCCACAAATTTGGTCACTGTGATGATGTCATGGTGATATCATGGTGATGGAAGATCAAGCTCTTTACCAAGAACACTTTCCTGAGAAAAGTTACAGTTGTCTTCTTCCAGAATTCATACTTTGAAACATGTTTGCAGGCTGCTTATATATTCACCTGCGGAAATGTTTGTTTCCCGCAGGACACCTTAAGCTTGGGTGCGAACTTATCGCACTGTACTCATGGTTAGGGTGGGAACATACTTTTAAAGGCGAAAAAGATAAAGATCTCGAACCTTCTAGAAGGGAATTTTCTAGAAGGGTGAGTTGGCTTTCGAGTGGTTATTCAAGTACTGTCATTCCAGATATCTTGGGATCATTCCCTATCCAAGTAACTAATCTATCTCTTCCTATATATTGAGGAGATTGCTCATGGAAAGGGTTAAGTGGAAAAGTGAAGAAGTTCAGCAAGTTAGCAAGAGATTGATTAGAGAACTAGTGCAAGACTGTACGGAGGATTGATGCTACAACAGCAAGAGACAACAACAAGATCATCACATGTGGTAGACTTTCTTCATACATGAGCGAGTGTGTGTGTCAGAGTTGGAAGCCATCGAAAGGAGACCTATGACATCAAGGCTCAGGTTGTAAGTTTCACTTTCAATTCAATTAATACAGCAATATGTCCCTTTCCCATAAAGATGATATCATTTTATTACATAATTCCTTGATCATATGTATAGACTAGTCATTGAATATCTTAACTAGTCTTTGTTTCGATTGATTCGTTTTGTTGTGATTTGGATGAGACGAGAGCATTGAAGCGAAGCAGGGAACAACAGAGACATAAGGAAATAGTTCATAAGGTATGTCCATGACCTTTATCTCTTAGTTCATTCAATAGGCTAGATCTAGGGAAAGTGTATTATTCTGTCATGTTTTGTTCTAGATACTAGGTGGATCTAGGGAGATCGGTTAGTGTCCGCACCTATGGATTTATCCCATAACAATGAGACAATGGTATAGAATAGATTCAAGTTGCATAAATAATGAATACAGTGTTTGAATTTGAGAGACATAATTACTTTGACCCAGATTATTGTTTCGAGTGAATTCGACTAGGACTGTCTTTCAATAATTAAAGAAAAGAAGTATAGTACATAGTTGGCCAAAATATTTATTCAATTATGGATTCAATACTTATACAGAAACTAACATTATACCATAAATGGAAGAACGACCCCAAAGGTTTACTCCAACAAACATTAAATTAGACACAGAACTAGTCACAACAGAGCTAGTTGAATCATGATATGCTTAGATGATTATAGAACCTGTAGAGTTAGCCCGAGATGTGACAGGCTCGAAACTCCAATACCTTTTGTGCAAGAGGCATTGATGTTTGTCTGAGGCTTGCATGGACAAAGACCCTATAAGTAATCAAATCCCGTAAACATTAGTCTTTATTCAAGAAATAAGTATCAAAGAAAAGTAGATTACAATAAGACTATACAAGTTAAACCGATGTTTCCCTTTCAGAAAGATACCTATCTTGTTTATGTGTGGGTTTGAACCCTTTCCCCATCGCTTGCTGTCTGTTTAAATGTTCAGGCCGAGGGAGGAGAACGAAATACATTCTCTTATGGGTCCTCGCGACAATAAGGCCAACCATTAGTGAGAATAACAAATTTTCATAGATGAAATTCTTAACTTGTAAGATGTATAAATTTGCCACAAGAGAAAGCCAAAGCAATAACACAGATTTTTCATACAAATTATGGACACGATTTAAGGGTTAAATTTAAATCAATCCTTAAACAAATCTGTAACGAACTTATATACTTAACCAACAGTATCAACAGTAAAGAACAGATTCATGCCATAGGAATTTCCTATATAATATTAAAGTACCCTGGAAGTGGATGATAACCTCAGTAAAAAGAAGACCAATCGAGGGTCTAACAAAATTACAGAATCACGAATCCATCCACTACAAGAGAGGTAAACGAAGTAATTTTTAACATCTTACCCTACTCAAACAGAAAGAGTCTACATTTATGAACTATGCAAAGGACCAACCTATCTCTGTGAGACTCTTTGAGGAAGAACAATAATAGGAACAATGAAAACAATTGACTTACATACCATGAGTTAAGTAGTTCACTAGGATACTTTTCGTAAGACCTCTACCTTCCACAGTTAAATGAAATCCCATCACTTACTTGTGATATGACGAATTATTTCGAGCATCCCTAACTCCCAAAGGTTTCGGTAACTACTACCGAGGGATTTCAATCGCCTAACCATAGAACGAATAATGAAAATCTCAGGGAGGAAGTGTTTTCCTTTAAGACTAAGGGTGACCTTGAAAGGAATTGCAAAGAAACTTCCAACAAAGAATAACACAACAGGCGTGAAAAGGATACTGCAGTGACTGACAGAAGAACTGAATACTTAACATTTTTTGAGGAGTACACCCCCTTATTATCTATTTCGGTACTGGGTTTAATAAGAACTTACCAGGGTCTCAGTCGCATCGTTAGTTACACCATGGAGCGACCTCCTTCACTCACATACTTAGCCTCTAAAATTTGGGGCAAGTAGAACCTGTTCAAAAAGGAAAACTTAGGAATGATAAAATTATAAACCTACTTCGTACCCTAAGCATCACTTCAATTCCTTGTAGTAAATGCAGGGAGTGTGGAGGATGGGTAGCCATCCGACAGTGGTAGAGTGAAAGTGACACCTCGTGTATGGGGCCTAGTAAATACAAGGGAAGTGCAGGGTGGCCATTAATTGAAGCTATAGAGATTTAAATTTTACGTCAGTATACCTCCTCTTCCACTCAAATAATGGTTTTGATTTGACATCGTCACAACTTAGGTTGAACAAGTTCTCACCCTCTATGTAAATCCGAGAGAACAATTAGATCCTAGTTGTCAACTTTTCATTGGCATTTGGGTCTAGCACTTTCTGCACAGTCAACCACCATTTTCAAGAACCACAATAAAACCAGAACTTAGTAGTTAGGTTAGTTGTTTGGTGTTAGAGAAAATAGAAATGCCCAACCCATGACTCTTATGACTAAGTACCAACTAAAACTTCCTAGGATAATACCCATAAGGGGGTTTGTGCATAAACTTGGTATTCTTTGTGATTTTTTTAAAAGTGAGTTGCAACGTGCATTGTAAACTACCCCTTACATAGGTATTTATATTGGTAAAAATTTACAAAAAGAATAAGGGGGCTTGCAAAATTCTTGAGGACCTTTCCTTATAACTTTCCACTCTTGATATAAATAGGGAATATTGTTGTAAGTATAAATCCAAGAGTTGTAGAAAGGATTTTATGTTAGATTTTTGAAGCAAGGTTAGTACAGAGTTTCATAATCAAGTTGACGACAAGGTTTCTTAATTAAAACCCTTTTCTACGAAGAAATTATGTATAGACATATTTTTTTTTTGGGGGGGGGTAAATATGAGGATCATTACACATTTCATAACATAGAAATTATAGGATAATACAATGAAACAAACATTATACATTTTACACAGGTCTAAAGCCAACAAAAAACTCCTTTCTCATATCACTTCTAAAATTATATGTCCATTCTATGGTCTAGAAAAACAGTGTCCTCTACAATAAGCAACAATAGGTATTTAAATATGACTTGGATATGTTACCTCCTATCATACAAGATAGAGTAAGATCCTTGAAAATAAGTTTGTTTTACAAAAATAGAGTAACAAAAATATACTCCTGTAGGAGTCCTTAAATAAAAAATAATTACATTAATGACATTGTTTTTTCAAAAATGGGAAGTTGCTAAGCTATTGAATGCTTAACCCATGATCCCTTGACTTTAGCAAAGTACCATAACCTATTTTTCTTCCTAAAATTATAAAACAAAATCAAAGTTTAGATAATAATACAAACAAATAATTTTAAATAGTCTCGCTACAAAATCTTTCGATTCTGTGGCTAGTCTCAAAATAAAATTAAAATCAAAAGTGAATCTATCTATTATTTCTCAATGGAATCAAATCAAAACAACTATTTACCATTTCATAGATTTTATAGAGAAGCATCTAATAAGTCTAAGTTTATAATGGTGTTGAAGTTTGTTGAGCTTTCAATAATCACATTATCAGATCACTTAATCCTCTTGTTAGCAGTCTATGCATTTGATTGAATGCAGGCTTTCAACTCGTCATTCTCCCTCTTGGGCAATGAATTTTGTGCTACCATTTGGTTCAGTTGTGCCTTAAGATAGGAGACATCCCGATAATATCTATCAATCCAATCAAAACAATTTTCATAGTGAACTGGTTCTATGGTAGGTAAAGGTCAATCATGGTCTGCAGAGGGAAATTTAATCTGTCCTATGATTTCTTTTAGATCGTGTTGTATGCCAGAGAAACCCTCTTGCTTCTTTAGGAACAGTGGGAGATTAGAAACGAAATTGAACTGCATTGTATCAGTATCAAAATCATTCCCCAAAATCTGGTCATTGATATCCTCTTAAGTAATGAAATCATCGATGTCATCCTAAAAAAGATGATCATCGACCTCGATCATAGGGGTCGATTTCTCACTATCACGTTGTTGATTTCTCAATTTTCAAGATAGGATTCGTCTTGGTCTCTTATTTGTAAAATTTACATCTCGACTACTATGTGTTTTACACCTGCCCTTTTTCTTGATAGTTGATTCATTTATAACAACCTGAATCATATGATGTGTGGGAACAGTAGGAATCATGTCCTTTAAATCATATAAATTTCTTCTAAAGACTTTATGGGAATAAAATCGCATCGTGGCTTCTTGCCTTTTGATGGCTTTTGGATAGCAACAAAGGTTTGATCTATGGACGTAGGTTCGTCTTGTAGATTAACATATAGATTTTCAATAGTGAGGTTAGATTGACAAGGTCTAGGGTTTTCATCGAGATGCATAGGTGATTCTATTACATTTTCAAGTAGGATAAAATTATTTCTAAACAAGAAATTTTCCCAACTGTCCGCATTTTTATACAGGTGCGAAACCATGAGGATTCAGATGAGGCCATGGTGGAACAGGCTTGACTATGGGTTTAGTTTTTGTCTCTGATAGAAATTATCCATTTTCTACAAAATCGTAAGAATATAAAAAGGCATATTCAAATTGAAACCTAAAAAAACCATCAGGAAGAGGACATGATACAAGAAGATGAGTCCATATCTACCTTCACAAGTAATGAATTGTTTAATCATTAGGAGCAAGCCATGCCATTATAGTTTGAAAAGAGAAATTGGTGTACCTTTTGGAAAACAACGCGATTTCTTGGAGGGCATGAGTAAATTCCAGAGCACGCCTTCGATTTTTATGTTTTTAAAACATCAAATTCCCTCTAGGGATAGTCCCGTAGCCTCTGCAATGGAACCCTCAATCACCTATAGAAGCAAATACCCAATTTTAAGCCTAGTGCCATCGAAATTTTGAGTGAAATATTGGGAAACTATGAGGTTGTAACCCTCAAATCGTCTGATAAAACCATCCCATACATGTGCCACAAGATCATACACGACATCTTCATGAGAGAGGAGAGACTACGAACCATTGGGCTCAATCCTCACCATGGACGCCATGGATATAGTCACATAGAAACAACCAGGGTAGCGAGAGGTGGGTTGTGTTGTCCAACACATGAAATGAAGGATGATGTAATGTACCTCAAAATTCACATAATTTTTTTATTTAATTGGGAACATGTACAATAGTCTTATTGTCCTTTACTCCTCTTATCCTAAATTAACATAAATTTGCCACTTCTTGTTTTGGTATTGAGCTATATATGATCATAGGTTCATAGATAGGGATATCATATTTCATTGCAACTTATTATTATCTATTGTTTCGTTTTCCCAAAACCACCTTATGTTAAGGAGATGTAACTACTTAGAGTCTATTTCATACAAATGCGAGGGTTAAAAAATGTAAGGCCTTATGATGCCAATTCCAATATCTATATCATTATAGGATCTACAAGGAGGTTAACATTATTCGAAAACAAAAGTTTATTTGGGTTTAAACAAAAATCGGACATTAAAATTGGACCTTGAATATAAATTATGCAGAGGTTAACTTGTGAAGGTTATGGTTATAATCATGTTAACACATCTACTCATTAGGTAACGACAAGAGATATCCACCTCAGATGGTTAATGAAAAGGTAGTTGGGTTCAACATAAATGGTGTAGCAAGTCAGCCATCTAGTTACCTCGCCATTAATACTCTCAATGACCGATATAGGCTGAAACCCTCATGCCTTAAAGGCCTATCTGCAACATTTAAAGCACCTGGGATATGTTTATTCGATCAGAGCTCAACTTGGGTGCCCTAATGATATGTCGACACATACCCTATATTCACATGGCCCAGGTACGAGGACCCCATCCCCTTTACTCCTTGTGAAAGGTTACTCCCGCACTTTCACATTCATTCTGGTTTTGGTTTCATGCGAAAGGAAGCACCATCTAAGTCCATTTTTCGTTTGCATTCTTGTTTTGGTTTAGTGAAGGAGGAGAGAACATCTCAAACCATTCTTTTTTTTGTCTTTAGCATCATCGATATAAGTTTAGGATTCAGACCCTGTACCAGATGGGTGAATATCTTGGGTGGAACATCTCGACAACAGCTCTGTGCAGGGTAAGTTTACCCTTGACTATTATTTTCCTTTACACATTCGGGTCATTCTATATTGTTAGGTAGGTCTCTGCATGCTCTTGGTCTCAGTCTGTTCTTCGGTAGTATTCTTCGAGGTTAATGTGAAAGGGTAGGTGATAACCTGGCCAGGTTTAGTTCTTCACGGTTTAACCCCTCCTCTGTACTAGTCTTCTTGTTAGGCCGAGCTATTCTCCTTTCTTGGAGGGACTTACTATGATGTCTGTTAGAAAAGTTCATTTGGAATATGCTATATTTTTCTGTTTGAACTTTCGTTAAAGGCCCGGTTCCCAATCATTTTGTCTTGGATAACGCAGTGTCATGTTCGGGTCTTCCCTTACTCGGGTGTGTAACAGACCTGTCGGACTACTATTGAACTTGAGAGGATTTATATATTTAAATTGCTAGTGCCATTATAATGATTAGGAGTGGCATTCTCATGGTCGGAGGCATTTAATCCTTCTTGTTTATATTTGAAATGCCATATTAATTGTATGTTTAATATTATTTTATGGTCATTATACGCAAATTCCTTTTTGTAGTGTTTTTATTAAGACTGGTATCCATCACTAATGATGGGCCCCTTAATGTGTGAGGGTACCCATCAGGGAGACACAAAATCATCCTCCCCTTTCGGTCTGGAAGGAGTATCGGATAACGCAATGGCAGTCGGCAAGAACACATTTACAATTAAGTATTCACCGGCCCAATTTCTAATGTTTGTTCTGTGATTTAATCATCTTTTTATAATGGATACATTGTAATGCTCCACATTATTTTGTGTAGGTGCGGTCACGCCAAAGCATGGAGACGCCCAATTCACTACTTCAAGAGGTATTTGGGTTCCAACACAGTGCCCTTCTGTCTACTATGAGTTTACATGAAATGATGGTCAAGGCTTTGTCCCATCCCTAATGTTTGAAGATATTTGTTCCAAGTTCTGTATTCAGTTGATATGAGGTACGCCTTGATTTTGTATATAAACATTCTGGTATGAAAAAAATTTATGCCAAGCTTGCACCTGGTTGGACTTGTGATATACAAACAATCATTCTATTTAAGCAATATGATATTTATTCTTTGAGTGTTATTTCCTGTGTGAAAGGATTTCAATCTATCACTTTTCGTATGTAATATTCTCCTCGGTATTTCTGAAAAATGATTTGTTATTACAGATTTGAAATCTCTAGCTATGTTCCAGAATTTAATCTCATTATTGAGTACACGGTCTCTTCTCAAACTGATTTGGCTAAATAAAGTAGTACTACTGAAAAACTAGTATGAAAACATCTGCGCCTAAGGGTTTTGTTTCCACCAAACTTGGGTGATGACTTTCAGATTTCATTTAAGATTAGTACACTTGTATTCTTGTTATAGCACTAGTTTTTGGTAGGATTTTAACCTCAGTCTTATTCCGCCCTTTTGCAATTTTGATTTACGAGTCAGTTGTATGCAATGGTTTCGTGTAAGCTTATGTTTGTGGGATTCCGTCCAAATTTTGGGGTTTCTTGTATATAAATCGACAAGAAAAAAAATGTTTATCATTTGAGGTTAAAAGGGATCGGGACTTCCAGAAAATTTGGGTTTATTTTCCTTTCATGAGATTTCTTTACTCCTTTATACTAGATACCCTATAGCATTGTACCTACGATAGAGGTTATACTGTAGATGCGCCTCTAAACCTATGATAGAGGTTATACTATAGATGCGCCTTTAAAACCTATGATAGAGGTTATACTGTAGATGCACCTTTGAACCACAGAGTCATTACTAAAGTACCCACACTACCATGCTCATGTGCATATACTAAACTTTCTGTAGTGGGGTTTTGGTAAGTTTCTGAATTATATTCGTATGTAAATGTTTATATGTATATCTGTCTAGTTCTTTTCTGGATACCTTATTAAATCATTATATTCTAGCGTCATATTATATCATACAAAACGCTCATTATATATATACCTATATGTTCATGATATATTTACACAACTCGATATACATATCGCTTAATACCCCTGTGTTAAGGAGTATATTTACCTTTGAAATGGATTGGTATTCTCATTAGAGGAGGCTCATTGTATACTATAAACATCTACAGGAAATTAAATCTGCCACAACTATTGGTGTGCGTGGCTTCAAGTATATATGCAAACAATTTTATTTTTTTCATTTACTTAACATAACTAAGAAGATAATTGTAGTTTGTAATCTATTATGGAATTAGTAACTACTACATAATTCATTTTGTTGTTTGGTACATTCCAATATCTTATTAATTACTCAGCATCATATCTAAATAAATGAGTCAATTTCCAGCCAACGACTATGAAGTAAAATGATAGATCTTTTCACCAAAGCCATCAACTAGAATTCATACATAGAAGTAAACAGATTGCACACATGACATTTGACTAGGATAATGTAGTGTTACATATATGAGCCAAATTTGTGGGAAGACAAAGGGAACACCCATGTTCCTCCCAACCATAGAATAGGGCAGCCAATCTACTTGCCCGATTCACCCCCTAGCCTAACCATGAGTCTATGAGGGCGAATTGGAATCTCCTCTCTAGCAATGTCCTTCAATTCTAGTAGTATCTCCCTTGCCTCACACTCACACAGTAGTGCTCATAACAACAAGAAAATAGAGAATAAAATTCATAGTCTTCCTTCCCAGCCTACTTGGCAGCGTCCTGCCTCCTCACATATGCTATTTATTAATTTTTCTAGGACTTTTCCCTCCCATGGGAATTTTCGCAGCTTTCTAAATCCTTGCTTTTCAGGGGCTGCCAAAGGCCAAATCACTGATTTTCCACTTGTAACAATCAGTCCAGAGTTAATTCCAATGTGTTCCCCACTCATGGAGTCATGGTCAGCTAAATTTAACATGGTTGTTCCATTTTCCGTCCTACAATCAATATAAATTATTATGTTTTCATACAAGTGTCATAGTCAAATAGTTAGTTGGGTCAAATCAGGTTTATGTCCAACGGTCATAATAATTAATTACAATCATCACATTCAAAATTCTGAATGGCCATAAATGGAAAAAAATTTCCAATTCAAATTTACTAAAAACGGAATGAATTTCCAGCAGATAAGAATTATTTTATTATTTTTTGGGGGGGATATCACATCCTTTCCCCCTTCATTAAAACATTGTCCTTAGTGTTCGTTCACTTACTGGAACATAATTGGATGAGATTTCCACAAATCTCTCTCCAACTACCAAGTGGTCTCCTCAGGACTAAAGTGTTTCCATTGCACCTTTACCTGAGCGACGACTCTGCTCCGAAGTGCTATTTCTCTCCGGTCTAGAATGAGGAGGG
This sequence comes from Picea engelmannii, assembly GCA_009831015.1. Lineage (NCBI taxonomy): Eukaryota > Viridiplantae > Streptophyta > Pinopsida > Pinales > Pinaceae > Picea > Picea engelmannii. The sequence continues at coordinate 71,025 of ML806296.1, forward strand.
GTTCCACCTGGAACTCGCCTTCGGGTTCCACCTGCACCAAGTTCCAATCAATCATATGAGTAGGGTCATGAATATAGTTTTTCAACAAGGAAATATGAAAAACATTATGAATTTTCAGATTAGCCGGGAGTGCAAGTTGGTATGCTACGGGTCCAATTCGATCTAGTATCTCAAAGGGTCCACAAAACTTGGGTGCTAGCTTGGCACAGTTTCCTAACTTCAATGAACTTCTTTGAGCTTTGACCTTTAAATAAAAATGGTCTCCCACATGGAATTCCAAATGTCTTTTTTACTGATCTGCATAGCTTTTCTGTCTATCCCGTGCTTCTTTCAAATTCTATTGTACCTTCCTTACCGTATTTTCCATTTCTTGGAGCATCTCCAGTCCCACCATGATTTTGTAAGCCAGGTTATCCCAACTAATTGGAGTCATACATTTTCTGTTGTGCAGTATTTCGAAAGGGCTCAATTTATCCGAAGTCTAGTATCCATTGTTATATGCAAATTCTACCAAGTGTAGATAGTCTTCCCACTTTTTCGGTTTTGTTCTTATGTACATGCGGAGCATATCCTCCACGATTTGTTTTTTCCTTTCAGTCTCTCCATCTATTTGCAGGTGATAACTTGTACTAAAATTAAAGTTAGTATTTATCCCTGCAAACAATTCCTTCCAAAAGGCGGATGTGAATTTTACATCTCTATTTGAAATCACCAATTTTGGAATACCATGGTGTCTAAAAATTTCTTTCTTTAATATTTCAACAATTTTTATAGCTTTAAAAGTAGACTTTACAACAATAAAGTGTGTAGACTTACTGAGTTTATCGATTACCACCATAATAGAATCGTTTTGTTTCTGAGTTTTAGGCAAACCTGTTATAAAATCCATCGATATCGTCTCCCACTTCCATTCTGGTATGGGTAATGGTTGTAATAGGCTGGTTGGATGTTGGTGTTCGGCCTTAACCTACTAACAATCTTGCCACCTAGTGAAGTATTCTGATGTTTCGCCCTTCATATTAGGCCAATAAAATAGTCTCCTAAGCGCTGTTATCATTTTCTGGTAACCTGGGTGGCCAAAATATGGTTTCTCATGCACTTCGTCCAAGATTGTTAATTTTAACTCTACTGAATCTAGTATGTAAAGTCTATTTTTTAAATTGTAGCAGTCCCTTCTCGTTGATACTTAGATCTGGTTTCTCTGAGTTCGCGGTATTGTTTGGTATTTCTATCATTATTTTCATATAGTTTTTGTCATGAATACCTATCGTCCTTATTCTTCATTCTAGGTCACTTTCTACCCTGCTAATATTCATCGCAAATAACCCATGGACTTTTCTACTTAAAGCATATGCTACTTTATTTTCATTGCCCTTGATATGTCTGACCTCGAAGTCGAATTATCTCAATAAGGCTAACCATCTTGCTTGCCTTGCGTTAAGATCTGGTTGGTTAAACAGATATTTCACCACGCAATTGTCTGTTAATAATAGGAATCTTCTGCACATTATGTAGTGTCACCACATCTTTAAGGCGTGTATTACCACTCCTAATTCTAAGTCACGAGTGACATAATTTCGCTCCTATTCCTTCAATTTCTGGGACTCATAAAAAATAATGTGTCCTTCCTGGGTTAGCACACCACCTAGTCCTTCTTTACTTGCATCAACACATATGGTGAAGTCTTTATCTAAATCTACTACTTTCAATATGGGTGTCGTTGTCAATAACTCCTTTAGTTTGTTGAAGCTGTCTTGACATTTCTCCCACCAGTTAAACATGGTCCCTTTCTTTTGTAATGATGTGATAGGGTAGGCTATCTTGGAAAACACTTCTATAAACCTACGGTAATATTTGGTGATTCCCATGAACGATCGTATATTTTCTACATCTTTAGGTACCGACCATTCCCTAATGGATTTCGTCTTTTCTGGGTATACGACAATTCCCTCTGCTGAAATTACATGTTCAAGATATTGTATTTCTTTCTCATAGAAGTCACACTTGTTGAAATTGGCATACAGTTTGTGCTTCCTTAACGTTTGTAGCACTATTCTTAAGTCTTCCTCATGTTCCTCCTCCATCTTTGAATAGACTAGGATATCGTCGATGAATACTACAATGAACTTGTCCAAGTGCTCACTGAAAATACTATTCATTAGGGACAAAAACGTGGTTGGGGCGTTAGTGAGTCCAAAAGGTATGAATACAAACTCGTAGTGTCCATATCTTGTCCGAAATGTTGTTTTTTTTATGTCCTCGTCTTTTATCCGAACTTGATGATAACCAGATTGTAAATCCAATTTTGAAAAGATGTTGCCCCCCCCTACTTGATCGAATAGATCATTTACCCTAGGTAAGGGGTATTTATTCTTAAGATTCATTTTGTTCAGTTGTCTAATATCGATACACAATCTTAGAGTACCATCCTTCTTTTTCACAAAGAGGACTGGTGCTCCCCACGGTGAGATACTCGGTCTGATGTACTCCTTGTCCAACAATTCTTGTAATTGTATTTTTAGTTCAGTCAGTTTTGGTAGACTCATATGGTAAGGTGCCTTTGATATAGGGGCAGAACTGGGTAACAAATCTATGGAGAAGTATGTTTCTCTTCTAGGGGGTAATTCTGGTATCTCATCCATAAACATGTCTCTGAAATCACGTAGGACAAAAAAGTCTTCTAATTTTGGCTTTTCATCTTTTCCTGGCAGATTCGTTACCTAGATGGCATAAAATTGACATCCCTTACTCATACATTTCTTGAGTTTCATTGTTGAAACTTGTCTGACTGATACCAGTTTTGGTATACTTTGGGTTGTTCTAACAGTGCCAAAATCGTCCTCATAGCTAAGTATCTTTGTATAGCAATCTAGTACTTCTTTGTGTTGTTCCAACCACTCCATCCTGACAATCATATCGTAAGATCCTAGTGGTAGGATGTTCAGATGAGCCTTTATATTTTGACCGTCTAAGATGAACTCAAAATCTAGAACAAACTCAACTACCTTTCTTTTAGTACCAGTCGCTAATTGTACAAGCCAAGATTTTGCGTGCTTCAATTTCTTAAGTTTGTTTGACTCTGCCACATTAGGTGTAATATAACTTAACATAGCTCCAGGGTCAATTAAAACAAAGATTCAAGTGTCATTGATTTTACCTTCAATTTCCACCAGTGTGGACTAGTGGTCATCTTTTCGACCATCTATGGCTTCATTTATCCGATGTAGGCTTCTGCCCACATCTCCCACTGCCGAGGCTTCGTGCAGATTATGAGCAATAGTTTTGTTTGTTGAACTCAAACGTGGACAATTCCTCCTTAGATGAGGTTCTTCGCATTCCCAACACTTTAATGGCTCGCGGGGGTTGTCTCCAAACTTCTTCATCCCCAGGTTTATTGGTTTACCACTGCCTTGTGTATCTGGATGGTTGGAGTGAAAATGCCTTCTTAGAGAACCTTTTGTTGTGTTCTGATAAGGAGCTGGCTGGTACCCCTTCTTCCGCTGGTTCATTCACTCTTATTTCTTATCCTTCCATGTTTTGGGAAATTCTACCCGATGTTTATACTGATCGTAGCACATTCGTGCCTTCCTAAATACTTCGCTCAAAGATTTGGGGTTGTCAAACTCAATTATGTCCTTGTAGGACTGTGGTAGATAGCTTAGAAATCGTTGAATTTTTACTTTATCCTCACGGATGTATGGTACAAACCTCAACAACTCCAAAAATTTATTTATAAGGTCCTCCATTGTCATCTGTCCAAGTCGTAACTCATAGAACTCCTTTGTCTTTCTTTCATAGTAACTTTTCGAAAGGTATTGTTTTTTGAAATAATTTTTAAAGTCATACCATTCCAATTGTTTTTCCACTAGGCCCTTGCCCAATTTCAGGTCCTGCCACCAAATGTTGGACTTCCCTTTCAAATTATAGATGGCCATTCTGACCTTCATGTTGCTAGAATAGTTGTAGATCTGGAAGTATTTTTTTATGTCCAACAACCATGCTTCAACTTCCTCTCCCATCTTGGATTCTCCATGAAAGGTAGTTGGTTTAAGTTTTTTAAATTCTCCTTCAAAGTGGTCTACTTGTTTTCTTTTTCTGTCCAATTTAGTTTTTTCTTCAGCTGAAGGTGTTCCTTCTGACGAATTATCTCCTTTTTCGTTTCCGGTCCTGAGTTCTTGGAGGCCCTTTTGCTGACTTCTTCCTCATGGTTATCGTCCTTTGGGATTTTCTTGGTAACTATACTGTGGAGAAGGACTTCATTTATCTCTTGCTGTTCATGTTGTGCCTTTTTGAATTTTTCATTGTCTCTTTGAAAATCTATAATTCAACAATAAGGTTCCTCATTTTTTCTAATACTTATGTGGGTGAAATTCCATCACTGTTCTGTCTTGGATCTCCAGGGGGTCCTTGCTGGGGTTTTTCTCCCATCCTGACTTCTGCAACCTCCTGAGCTGCCATAATGAACACAAAACATAAATATCTTTCTGTTTGTAACCATACGACCTTTATTAGTTGTACATAAATCGAAATATATATATAATTAGCAGCTATTGTGGCCCTGTTCAGGTCCATTGTTGTGACCCTTTTTCTTTGATACCATATGTAATGTACCTCAAAATTCACATAATTTTTTTCTTAAACGGGAACATGTACAATAGTCGTATTTCCCTTTACTCCTCTTATCTTAAATTAACATAAAGTCGTAGCATCTTGTTTCGGTATTGAGTTATATATGATCATAGGTTCATAGCTAGGGATATCATATTTCATTGAAACTTATTATTATCTACTGTTTTGTTTTCCCAAAACCACATTATGTTAAGGAGATGTAACTACTTAGAGTCTCTTTCATACGAATGCGAGGGTTAAAAAATGTAAGGCCTTATGATGCCAATTCCGATATCTATATCATTATATGATCTACAAGTAGGTTAACATTATTCGAAAACAAAAGTTTATTTGGGTTTAAACAAAAATTGGACATTAAACTTGCACCTTGAATATAAATTACGTAGAGGTTAACTTGTGAAGGTTATGGTTATAATCGTGTTAACACTTCTACTTGTTAGGTAACAACAAGGGCTATCTGCCTCATATGGTTAATGCAAAGGTATTTGGGTTCAACATAAATGGTGTAGCAAGTCAGCCATCCGGTTACCTCTCCATTAATACTCTGAACAACTGATAGAGGTTGGAACCCTCATGCCTTAAAGGCCTGTCTGCAACATTTAAAGCACCTGGGATATGTCTGTTCAATCAGTTCTCGATTGGCATTCCCTAATGAGATGTCGACACATACCCTATATTCACATGGCCCAGGTATGAAGACCCCATCCCCTTTACTCCTTGTGAAAGGTTACTCCCACACTTTCACTTTCATTATGGTTTTGCTTTCTTGCAGAAGGAAGCACCATCTCAGTCAATTTTTTTTTTTCATTCTGGTTTTGGTTTAGTGAAGGAGGAGAGAATGTCTCAGAACATTGTTTTGTTTGTCTTTAGCATCGTGTATACAAGTTTAGGATTCGGCCCCTGTACCAGATGGGTGAATATCTTGGGTGGAACTTCTCGACAACAGCTCTACGCAGGGTAAGTTTACCCTTGACTATTCTTTTCCTTTACACATTCGGGTCATTCTATCTTGTTAGGTAGGTCTATGCATGCTCCTGGTCTCGGTCTGTTCTTCGGTAGTATTCTTCGATGTTAATGTGAAAGGGTAGGTGATACCCTGGCCAGGTTTAGTTCTTCACGGTTTAACCCCTCCTTTGTACTAGTCTTCCTGTCGGGCCGAGCTATTCTCCTTTCTTGGAGGGACTTACTACGATGACTGCTAGAAAAGTGCATTCGCAATATGCTATATGTTTTTGTTTGAACTTTTGTTAAAGGCTCGGTTCCCAATCGTTTTGTCTTAGATGACACAGTTTCATGTTGGAGTCTTCCCTTACTAGGGTGCATAACTGACGCAACCTGCCCCTCACCGAGCTGTCTGCGCCCACCAGGACCTTCTATCTCTCTCTCTCGGGCCCGAAGAGTCAATGCTCTTCCTTTCGGAGGTCGGGAGTTCGGACTTCGGGAGTTCGCGTTCTACGCGAACACAATTTGTACGCACCACCTAACCCCGAACCCCGAAACTCCGACCGTACGCCACCTGTCCTCCGGTGAGTTTCGTGGTCCCACGCTGCCACGTCAATCTCGGGATTTCGCGGATCGCGAATCCAGGATACAAAGGTTCTTGCCCTTGGACACCCCGAGTGCCGAAAGTCCGAGACTCCAGATTTGTACCGCCTGTCCGCGCTCGGATGAACGGCCTCGATCGAATCGGGAAATCGCCCTTCGCGAATTAAATGGGCATGGGAGTCCTGGCCCTCGCCAATCCCGATTTTCCGAAGTGTGATGGAGATGGTTCCTCCGTGCACTTGCAGCTAAAACCCTTCGCTGTTCCTTCCAGATCTGACGGTCCACTGAGTCTCGTGGAACTGCCCGACGATTTCAGTCGTCGATTCTCTTCCTCTAAGAAGAGCCTTCTGCTCCGCCACCTTTCCCTGCGCGGCCTCTGCGGAGTCAATTTCTCAAGGAACTAAAAGGGCTATCCCTTCTGAGCTTCGTCTTCAAACACCTTCTGAGGTCCTTCGTGCGTTCTGCTCACCCTTCAACCTTCAACCACTCTCCAAGTGTTGAAGTTTTCCTGGGCTCTGGGCACTTCACGCACTCGACAGGGTCTCAACCCTTCCTTTCTCAGGCTGCGACTGAGACTCCACCTCGACCTGCACTCACCT